>JARHVA010000175.1:3262500-3525000 GCA_037957365.1 Torreya grandis
CTATGAAGATAATAATTTCACCATTTTTATCTTAATTATTGTTCTTTCATGGGCTAAATTTGTGAGTTATTTTCATGTTTTGCAATCTATAGTCCATTTTTATCATTTTTGGATTACAACATATGGTGCCTTTGTGTCATTTTTCGGTGTAGTATTTGCATTGATTTTATAACTATTTTTATTTTAAATATAAAAGGTGTATTTCAACTACCTTAATTTTTTTTATTCTTCATAACACTTGTAACCATAACCAACTAATTAGTGTTTTCCTATTATTATCTATAAGGCCTTATTTATTTTTAATTTGTGATGTACTTTACATTACATAAGATTATTAACATATTCTAGTTGAGTTATTTTCTTACTATAAGATATTGAGTTAGTATATATGGTTATATTTCAAACCAAATCATTTTAATCTTTTTTGCATATTTCAAATCATAGCATTTTTCTATTTTTAGAGCCATAAAAATAAGTATATATGTATGTATGTATGTGTATAAAATTGACTAGTATGAATCATAACATTTAAATAGGGTTGTAAAATAAAACATTTTAAATAATAATTTACAATATAAAAAAAATATACAACATAAAAATTAAACTGTCAAGATATTTCTTTTGAAAACTTGTCATTATTAAGGTAGATTTTTTTTTCCATTTTCATCTATGAAATTGAGGTCAGAAAAATAAATATACAATTGAATCATGAAACATATTTTCTATAAAAAATTATAAAACTAACTAAATAAAATTAAAGGTTTCTAAAATTGAGTGTACACGATACATAAATTTTTTTTTTCCCTACACAATTTCTTCTTCTAAACCTATACTCATTTATTAAGCTAAGTGAAAATATAAAGAGAGTTCACAATGATATAAAAACTAAATTTACTCATACATATTAATAATTATCTAATTTTTTATAGTTTGTTGGAAAACCATTAACTCTCCTTATCATCTTTTTGCAAAAAAAAGTATTGCATGTTTATATAGATTTGATCAGCTTCTAATTTGTATGTATTTATTAATTATATCTTCTATTTTATAGAGGTAATAAATGCAATTAATATTAAGAAAAAATGATATATAATTAGTGGTTCCTTCCATTGTATAATAATTTTTAGAATTTTGATTAAAATCTATGTGTCTTCACCAACATTCCTATTAATAAGATTTTTTTGGCTATCATGTATGATCCCACCAATATAAACAATGAATTTAATTTATTTATAATAGGTGGTGCTTAAAATTCATAACTTCCATCACAAGGCATAAGTGAAATAATTATTTCACCAAGGAGTATTATTCCATGTGTACCCAACTTACCTCCTTAGTTATACATTATTCCAAGTCTTATGCATATGTATTTGAGAAATTTGTAACACAATATTTATGTATCTTCCTCAATATTCCATTGATTAGTCTAAGCAACCTCTTAGGTGATTGATTTACCTTTGGAACCCATTTCTTGGTATTTTTATTGACTACATCTGATCTAATATTCTCGGGCCCATATCTAGAAAAATAACTCTTGACAAGACCTAAAATTCTAGACTTCACATTGCATTTATTATTCTAGTCACTTCATACTCTTCATTCACACATATTGTGCACACATGGATGGTTTTATTAGATATTGATGTACCACTCTTCAATACAATATAGTACCCCATCATCTCTTAGGTCTAAGTAATCTTAACTTGGTGTGATCATGTTATAGATGTGATTTGTCTTCTTCAACATACATGCTTTCCAGATAGGATGCCATATGATTTCCATGTAAAGGGATTACCAACATTTCTAATCTATTTCAAAAAATCATGTAAAGTTTTTTGAAGCACATATCCACTTAATTTTCTTAAAACCATTACTTTAATATTAAAATCAAGTTTTGGTCTACCTCTGCCAAATAAATCACCTCAGAGTTGGATGTGAATTTTTCTCCCATTATGATCAAATTTTCATTTCTCAAGACTACCAATGGTTTCAAATGCGAGTTATCTTACATAAATGAAACATTAGTCAAAGGTGATAACCTAGGAATAACCATCATTTTACATGCATATTATGTTAATATGTTTAATTTGGTGCATGTATCAATTAAAATGTTTTGGAACTCCCAATCATTCTCATAGAAGAATCACTAGTTAGTTACTAGTCATACTACACATTCTTAGCAACATGAACTTACCTCATATTTATAAAGACTTTCTCATGAACACCCCAAATAATGTTTTTCACCCATTCCTTTAACAATAATAACATTCCCTATTTCTTTACCATGGATTTTTTTTCCACGATATATACCATTGTTTGTCATATGTACTCTTTTATTGATGTCTTTCCTTCATATTTGAATTTATATCTTTGGTTGTGTGTAGTTATTATGAGAGATTAAAACATATCCTTTATGTCATCCAACACCCTCTTATCCACCAACACATATAAGAATTAAAATAACAATAATAATTGCTTATGCATCCCATTATTTTGTGGAACCAACATTTTCATTATCAATGTATCCACTCCTCTTTTGGTGATGTTCATCTTTGGGTCTGCACTTTATTTTCCAAAGGTTATTTGAATACCTAATTACTACATTAGTTCATAAATAAGATCATTATTAATTCTTTCATTTTATTTTCCTTTTTTAGGGTATTATGCCAAACATTAGGGAAATCCTACAACGTGTGCCCTCAACTGCAATGAAGACAAGTAGGGAATTTTTTATATTCCATTTGATAATGGTCCAAATGTGAAAAAATTTCTTTGGAACCTATTTCCTCCTCTTTCATCACCTCACCTTCTATAATTATTTCCACCATAACCCTTTCCCTATCAAGATTGTTGATTATACGTGGAAGTATTTTATTACATCTAGTCAAAATTACATTTTTATGCACCATGAATCTCATCAATGACCCAACAATTTACCATGTCATGAGAATGTGTGCCACTTATATTACATGACATAAATTTAAATTTATTGGAATTTGAACCAATGCATAATTCATTATTCTATGTCCCACTAGACACACTTCACAACTAGTAATAACATAAATCTTCCTATGCATACATTACTATTTGTATGCCCCTTAGTCTCACAATCTATGTACCATAGTCCTTTCTAAAACTCATGTGATTTATTTTAAAATAATGTATTAATATACATATACATATTTTATATTTAAACATCTAAAAATGGACTCATATCCAATATCCAATTTCCCCATAACTTTCATACAAAGCACATCATCTAATGCTTCATGTGCATCACAAAAACACTTCATGGCTAGTTTTCATGACAACATTATAAAAAATGCTCCCATAGACCACTAAAAATATTTTAGTGGATGAATCTCATAATAAATCTTAGAAAAAATACTCTTAAAACACACATCATATGTGCCCCTCTCTCAATAGAATCTAACCTAGTCTCCTTCAAAGTAGAATTACTTTATTATTCAAAATATGGAATGGAAAACTACCTTAAGAACATAACATTGAATTTATTGAAATAAACAAACTTTTTATCTAGATCAAACTTTGTGTATTAATTATGTGCATGATCAATCACTATCATGTAAAATTGGCTTGATTTAATTTTTAGCACAATCACTCCCTTTGTGTGCCATGAAATTTCACAATTGTGGATGTGATCCTTAGCATGCTTAGTCTCACGATACTTTGGTAGCTTAATTGGCATATAATATATATATATTTTTATAATGTAGGTTGTTATACCTATGCACTAATACCAATGGTATTACTATCACTTCCACAAATTATTTGTCCTAAAATCCATTACATGGTAGCTAATACAATTCCTCCAGATATGTTTCCACCAACCAATGAAATCTAGCATGATGAACATATTGGTGCACTCATTTTATTAATTATTTTTACAAATTCCTAATATATGGAATCTAATAATCCACTAAAAAAATTTGTCACTTAATCGCCAATATTAAACTAGTTTGAAAATTATCACTTAACAAACCTGATATGCACAACCATCAACCATAGGTGAAATTAGATTTGATATATTGAAAAATTGAACATTGACATCCAATTCCTTATTAATTTACACCATTATTCATATAATGACTCTTTACATCTAAGGAATCTCCATTATGCACCATATCTTTAACATTGGAGTGACTATATTCTTCTCGCAAACTAATCATGTGCCATCCCCATTAATTTTAGGTCCTCATGTAATTTTTTTATTTGATAAGGTATAATTAGTAGTTTTTACATGGAATTGAAACCTAATTTTAAATAAAAATATAATAAAATTAATTAATCCCCAAGGGCTGAGAAACATAGTATGGAAAAATAAAAATAACTAGTTAAATACTAGTGCAAAAGATAAAATAAATGTCCTCATGTGATTTATGTGACTTAGTTCACCCATTTTTAGTGTCAATTCCATTTAAATATAGTTATCCATTCTCTCATTAATTTAATTAGGTGGATTTATACTCTAGTTCAACCATGCCTAACCCTTATACAACATAAGGCTTAGATTTCCATGAGTAGGGTTTAATCAATAAAGTTTGATTTCTTCAATGAAAATTCTTCACACATATTATCTTGATATTCACACTTTATATGAATTAGGTTCCAATAATGGAACCAAAATTCCATGTTTATTAAATATCCCTTAGCGCTACACTCTTTGTATCATGCACAACAACAAAAAAACTCAAACTCATAACATCATAATATCACTTAAGCCTGAAGACTTAATCACTCACCCAAGGCATAATAAGATAATACAAAGAACCCAATTGAAATATAAAGAAACATTGAGACAATAATCATAAAAAAATTAAAACATATTCTAATCCTTAAAAAGAGCATAGGGCTTGATGTGGTGTAAAATTTGTATTTGGTGGCAATATGCAAATTGTAAGAGTACACAAAGGGCAATATAACATGAAAAAACCAATTTGACATAATATCTTTAAAAAGTTTTATATTCATAAATGTAAATTATATTCAATATGAAAAATAGAGAAAGTAAACATGCGTAAAAGATCTATTAAGAATAGGAAAACTAATTTATATAATCATACAAGATGTATGTCCTTGTTTATTTATCTAAAATAAATGAAATAATGTTGAGCTACAAATATTTTTGAATGATAGACACCAAAATCATGCTAAAAACTCCTTTATAGTATGTGTTTTATTATTTCATCTTTTTTCCCTTATGAGATGGATGGTTATAATATATAAATTATTACAAGAAGCAATTACAACTTATGATGATTATAAAGGGATTAATACTCATCCTCTAGATAAGTGACAGTTGAATTTCCCCTTGTAGGAGCACAATTGGATTTCTAGGTGTATGGTAGTGTTGAAATATTCTCTGAGGATCCATATATATAGAGAAGCCAAACTGGCATTCCACATGGTAGATAAATCCTAACACATGAATGTTGATTTTGCACATCATTATAAGGTTTCATAGAGACCTATGAAATATAAACATATGCTATGGAAAATCAAAGAAGTACCATGAGACACATGAAATAATGCATGTGTTTCATAGGTGGATATGTTATTTGATGAGTTTAGGAGTACGTACATAGTGGAAGACTTTTGTTTAGAAATAAATAAACTTACTCAAAAAAACACATGGAATATACATGTGGATAATTTTCTATTTCTTGAGGATCAATGGTCCCTATTGTACCTTCAAAAAGTTTCAGAAAGTGAACTTGAAGTTATTGAAGGTTGTACCGTATACATTGGTAAATGTAATACCCCACCTTGACCAGTCAAAACAATTGATGTATTTATCATAGGGTTCATATTGCTATCACTTCCATAACATAATCCTTCAATTTTAGGTTACCATGTTTTGGATCTATAACTAAAGGATGATGTGCTAATATTGGCTCAAGTGAAAATGAGTAATATAGCTTAAAGAGTTCCAAGTTTAAGATTGGATGCAAACCCAATTAATATGGTAAGAAAAAAATGAATTATCTCTATTTTCACATAAGATGGGGTATAGATCATATCATAGAGGATTGATATTATAGCATGAACCCTTAAAGTGTTATATATAAAGATGCAACCATAAATTATCACCCACATTGAACTTGTGAAGTGTCTGATGTGATTGTGACACTCTTTATAATTCAATTTTTGGCATGATTTTATCTACTAAATCTATTGATGAGTTTTTTGAATGTGTTATAAAAATTTATAAACTATTTATTTCCCATGTTTGTACATGTGACTTTGTGAAAAATGGTGCATGGTAGGATATGTATAAGGGTGTTGCTTATTGAAACCCTAGACATGTCTAGAGTTATGAAAAGCTTTGTTATATGAACATTGAATGTATAATAAGTTGTCAGCCTAAGTGTATAAATACACACTATTTTACATTCTCAAATACGAATAAGTATTTGGTTGAAATTTTTTGTTTATCCATATATATAGGGAGGAAATATAATCAATCAAATCAGATATGTATCCCTAATATCTCACAAAGCTTTCCAGAAATTATTGACAAACCAAAGATCATGGTCAAACATAATTGATGTTGGAAATAAAAAATGACCCCAAACATGGTTAAAGAAAGAGCACATAGTTTATAGTTTGTTGGCAATATTATATCAGGTAACCATGATGCCCATCTTAGATAACATATCCACTATAAAAAATTCACCATCATTCTAGTGTGTTTTCATAGGCAACATAGTCATAAAATTCATGTTGATGAATTCCCATGGCCTTGAAGGAACCAATATAGGTTTGTAAATCCTTAGCTTCATATTCATGGGTGTAAATACCTAAATTTAGTTATAATTAATTGACAATGTCGATTCTTAACATATCCTAAACCATATGAGTTGTGCCAATACATGAATCATATTCACCATTCCTCTAAGACATTTATATATGTAGAATTGAATCTTTATTCATCATTACTACTACACATTACTTTCTAAATTAATTCTCAAACCTCAGTTACATCACTCTCAAATTATCTCCAACTCAAGATAGTTTTTATTGATTCTCCATGATAGGTCCACTCTAAGCATATAATTTTGTTGTTATAGACCTATCTACATAGTGCAACCATGTCTTGTGATAATCAACAACTAGTTTGCAAATTTTAAAATAATCTTTTGGGTCTTTTGGTGCATTTCAAAAATTTAACTAAATGAAATTATCAAAAAGTATTTTATAAATAAAAATCAATGGTCATTTATTATTCATATCTTGGAACTATCTATTGAGCACTTACATATTATTGTGCATTGAGAAAATATACCCTATTCCTCTAAAATTTAAGATAATTCATAAGGAGTAACCATAAGCCAAGTCTAAATCATCTCAAAATAGGTCAAATTCTATCATTATCAAGTATCAAATCCATATTTATAGCTGCATACATATAGTCAAGGAACATAGTTACATAACCACTTTAGGTGGGAGAATAACATGTGGCTTGATTTCCCTCTTTAGAGTATCTATATAACTAGGCAACATTCAATCATCAAGGGGGGTGATTGGAGCCAACTCAACCCATTACACCCCCCCTCACTTTTTTTAGGTTTAAGGTCTTACAAAGACCCATACCCAACTAGAAAATAGAAAAAAATGACTTCTACACAACATAATATGAATTTAACTACCTCATCCCAATCAATAAACACAAGCATAAAAGGAAACAATGGTATAAATTAGACAAGTCTATAGTCAAAGGATGTGACTAACCTACATTATTGTGTAAGGAGTGTGGTCCTATCCCTGAATATTATCATATTATTTTTATGATATTTCACTTTCATATTTATATATTTATCTATTTTCACTATCAAACATTAGTCACAATCAACTAGAACAAGTCCATAGTCAACAACCATGACTAGCCTGCATCATTTTTTAGGAAGCATGAACCTGTCCAAAAATGGTTTCAAATTTTATTCCATATTTTTAGCATGCACAATTCAATATTTTTTTGATTTCCACTTTCATTACCCAAATCAATAAAAAAAAGCTATATTTACATTAATTGCATTTCTTCTTAGTGTTTTCCAAAAATAACAACTTTCTATATCTAGCAAGTCATAAATTAGAATTGTTAATAATTGTATATATTTAACATTATGATCTATTTAAAGTTTTACATATATTATAAAACATGTATTTTTTTAATAAAAAAAGGGTAAAACATGGGCTTGGAGATGTAAAAGGGAAGACAAGACTGTGATATTAAACACATGTACAACTAATACAAGTGTTGTTATAAAACTACTTTTTTATGTGTAACACTAAAGTATCCTCTCATCTTGGTGTAATACACCTCTTATATGAGTCTCTGTAGAGATGTTCCACTATGAACACAAATATTTACAAGCTTGTAGAGATTATAGTTGGAAATTTAGAACTCCCAAACATATTCACCCTACACAAGGGTGGTATAATTATCTATGAAGTCCTTGTATATTGAGTAAATAAATATCAAGTCAATGAAATTATCATTTTAAGTGTCCAAAACTATGATAAGTCAAATAATTACTGATTATTTAAATTAATTTTCTACCTTATTTTATTTCCCCTTCTTTTTATTGATCACTAGATCAAGTTGTTACAAGTAAGTTATCCACTTCATATGGTGTGTATTATCTAATTTACTCTATGTTTGTAGGAAATTATGTGACTTATGATAAAAATTAATGACTATCTGCTTCCATAATTTATAGTGTCACCATTTATTTACTACTTGCACAATAACATATGATTATTTCTCATTGGTGGAGTACCATTGAACCATGTCATTGAATATTTCTTAATTATAATTGATCATATTTCCATATCACACGAATAGTATACCAGGTGAGTATTTATATGCATCAATATGAATCTTGAAGGAGTGGATAATTCCATGAATCTAGAGAGCATATGTTGTGAAAAGTCTCTTATGGAGCTCCACAAAAGGATGTTGTTTTACAAGTGTCCATTGGAATTCTAACTTGACATGCATTACCCAAATTGATCAAAAATGATATGAGCATGAAACCAAAATTTTTTATATGGTATAAGCTATAAAATATAGAAAAAAACTTTAATTCATTGAGATTATATAGATTTTCCCAATATTGAAATGCCTTTATCTAGATCTCTAGATCTACATAGATATCTTTGCTTTCAATTATGTATCATACATATTATATGTGTACAACACTAAATGTTCACTTTAATAAGTTGGATTGTAACCTTTTTTTGTGAAGAGTGTATAAGACATGCAAGATATGTTCAACATAATCCTCCCAAATCTTGTTGAAGACAAGGATTTCATCTAAATATATGATAATGAAAGAGTTAAATAAGTGCTTAAATAAGTCATGCATCAATTGCATGATTTTTTGGGTGCATTGGTCAAGACAAAAGTAATAACCAACCACTCATATAATCCTATTCTAGTATTTAATGTTGTATTACAAACATCCTCATGATGGATTGGTACCTGTAGACATCCAATTCCTAACACAATTATGTTGAAATTATCAATATTACTCAATTTTTTTGAAAATTAAAAAATTAGGCCAAAATCACTTAAACACACCAAATAGTTCAAGATTGTCATATATAAGTGTCGATTTAGGCTAATCTATCCCTAAATGAGGCAATGCATTTTATTTTATTATCAACTTTTCTCAAATCATTTCAAGTCAAAATGATGAAAAATCATTTTGGTGCTCTAGATCACTCTTTTCTTCTAATTTAAAAGCACATGACATGTGCATTTGTTATTTTGTGTCGACAATGTCCTAAATGGGTATTGGTCTATACATAATTAACATCACCTTCTAATTCCATTCCAATCAACTTTTGAGCTAGTAATATGACATTCTGACTAGTTTGATTAATTATGTGCAATAATTTCTAAAGAATTGCATAAAATTCATTAAACTCACTTAGGCAAATTAATCCAAATTAAGAGATTAAATGGAAAATACATGAAAGTTATTGAATATAGTTTAATTGGAAAGTGATTATTAATGTCTACATCATCAAATGACATTATTTATGGGGTGGCATTCATAAGTTATAAATGTAACAAATATCAGGTTTAAGGCCTCCCATGCCTCTTTAATGCCCCTTAATTCAAAATATTCATGAATTATTTATACAAAAATTAGAATAATTCATTACCACACATTTTGATCTCAAGATGGATGGTCATGGTTGATCCTGATCAAATTTAAAATTTTATATATAGAAGGGCCAATATCACCATTTTAAAGCTTCTTTTATGTAAACTTATTATTCAAAATTATCTCAACAAGCCATTTGTGTGTTGTATTTATTATTCTTAATTTACAATATGATAACTTCATTGATAGGCATACATTTGATTTCATATCATAAGACTAGTTTCATTAGCGAATAAGGGATGATGGAAGAGATTTTCCTTGTATCATTGATAAAGACTTGAGCACCAAATCAAGGGGAAAATCATGTTTTGAAATGAATTTGGGTGGTGGGATGCTCTTTGGAAGGTATTGTGTATGCTTTCTTTTAATATCTCTTAATTATCTTTTTCCAAACCCCATCGAAGGATTTGTCCTAGCTAGTTATGTTCTTATGCATTTTCTTGAGTTTCTTGACTAATGATTGATATAAATATATTTTTAATCCATATGTACAATACCTAATGATAACCTAACTTTGTGCTAATCTTGTTGAAGCATTGTGCACCTTAGAACTGGTCTAAGAGGTCACCAATGTGTGAATTTGGGTATTAATTCTCCATAATTATCTTGTTTGGTGTGTGGTAGTCGATGCATTATTTTAAAATACCACATTTATTTAGAAAGAGGACTATTTGTCTTATAAAATGAGAAGAGAAAATTCCTAAACTTAACTTGATAAAAAATATCAAGGATTTGGTGATGAACTTCATCATTCTCCCAAAAGGACCTAAAGTATAGTGGATAATTTAGAAAAAGGAATCCATAGACCAAATCAATGTGATGATTTACCATGTAATGTGTTGGAAAACCTTTTAGTTATTTAAATATGTTGTCATATTTTTATATTATCATACCAAATTATTTTTCTATGGTGGTTTTTATATAGATTGGTGCACTAATAATATGCACATGATTTTTTATATAGGTGTTTATAGAATATGAATATCATGAACTTATACATGTGAAATATGATCTTGTGACATTTTTGATAGAGATCAAAGTGATTTTTTTATTGGAGTTGACTCCAAGAGATTTAAGAAGTGATTTTTGATATGAAAAATCTAATGTTATGAATTGACACAATATGTCTCATATCTCAGTCATAAAAATATCATCTTCCCAACAAGATTTCACAAACCAAAAGTGGTGAAACATCACACATGACATTATCCTCCATGGGATTAACTTTATACTAAAAAGTGCATTGTCATCAAACATGTATATCTTTCCCTTATTTTAACCAACCTAAAGAGTATTGTTTTAGATGCATGATATAGGTGAGGTTTGGGTGGTGAGTTGTATCTACAAATTTTACAAATAAATTAGCATCACTGCTAGTTTTTCCTACTCAATACAAACAAATTGGAATAAAATTAGATAAAAATAACCTTCTATTCAAAATTTACAAAATTAAATGTCTATTCGAGTACATTTAAGGAAAATGTTTAATAATTATAAAGTTTATAGGATCATAAAATTAAAAATTATTAACAAAATAAATATTAAAAACTATTTTCTTTTACCCTAAATTTATATAAAAGCAAACATTACAAACAAAATTTATATAAAGATAAAGATTATCTTTGTTGTATGTTGTGAATAGATTACATTTAGGTTGTTGAGCATACAACTACTCTCTAGTAGTGTCCAAGATAATAATTATATTCACCATACCTCTATATTATATTTCTATAAAAATTAGTACCCTCACTTTAGCATAAAAGCAAATAAATTTATATATTCAACTTTTCATGCCCCTCCTTCACTAGTAATGTGCTTTTCTAAAAAGCATGCTTTTAATTTATGCCTAGAGTGATATGAAACTTACAAAAATACAATTTTTTTAGCATGGGTTATGTATACACATGATATTTTCATCTTTATCATTTACTAATGGTTTCCCTTGTAGGGGCTTGTTAGTGCATCAATCTCCCTAAGTGAACATCTGAAGGAGTGCATTGGGAATGGGTTAGGATCAAATCATATTTGTGAGATATGTTTTCCTTCATAAAAATTTCATACCTCATATGATGTCTCATATAAATCCATAAATACTAGAATCTAGATAAGTCTAAAATCCACTAGGACCCTCCACAACCTAGAATCTGCATTATAACTCCTAGAGGTTTGAAACCATTCTCATATATATATATATACATATATACATATATATATACATATATATATATATATACATATATATATATATATATATATATATATATATATATATATATATATATATATATATATATATATATACATACATACACACACACACACACACACACACACACACACACACACACACACACACACACACACACACACACACACACACACACATATATATAATGATTTAGATCCTCTATGTATCTTTAATTATCCTTCTACCATATTTGTAACCACATTATATTTTTGTTAAATCATCAGGTCGATACCATTTATTAACTACCTTATATTTCTTATTATATCAACTAAGATGATATAGTTTGTTTCGTACCCATCTTTCCATAAACTATATCGATCAGTTATGACTTTGCCCCTCTCTTCCCACTTGTATTGGTCAAGCCAATATTATTTTTAGTAAGTGAAATACCATTATATTATATTTTCCTAGTTGATACTATTGACTTAGAGTTCATGGTTAGTTTTGGGTATTGGAGACATATATACGGGTTAAATTCATTCCCAAACCATATAATACCTTCATCTTCTCTACATGCACTCAGATTTCAACTCTTAAGTAGTAAAATCAAGATTTAGATGTTAGAGTATTATCTTGAAGGTCTAGTATTTCTTATGTTATTTTAAGTTCAATAGGAGGAGCCATTCTGAGGAGTTGCCCCAGTCTTTGGAGTCCACAGCTAAGTATATATAAATATTTTTCTTTCCATTTGAGGTTTTAAATCTACAAGATCTATTGTAAAGTGCCACTTGAGCCAAAGGGGGAGATTAAGGCATCAATGATTCCACCCAAAGGTAATTATCTATATCCATATACTCTTTCTTTTATTTACTTAGTATATTATATATTACTTTTCTTACTACTATTTTAGATGTATTGGTTATCCTTTATTTTTCTCTTCCTTATATCGAATAAGTTGGTATAGCTATAATGATTCTTAGGCTTTCCATTATCACCTTAGGTTACATAGACCATCCATTGGTTATCCATTGCACCACTTATCTTCTAATTTATTATTACTTTTAACTATCTTGGATCTAGGTTACCCTTATTCATTAGTTCCTTACATGTGGTATCCTTATTATAATCTTAATTAACCTCTTTATAATCAATGTTATAATCATTTATTTACCTTGAACTCTAGTGAGAGATATACCCCATGTCATAATATTAGGCTTTAGAACCTTATCCTCTCAACTATAAATAATGGATTGCCCTCTACTATGCCTATAATTATTCTAGGTCCTTACCTAATATTCCAAGTATAAATAATATTTGTTCTTATGAACTTGTTTTTATCCTAGTAACTGAGAGAAAGATGATTTTTAAAAGTCATCCTAGCTTATACATATAAGTTGTGTTTCTACCACTATGCCTATCCCAAATTAGTTCTATCTTATTTGTGTAGTGTGCCTCCACACAATGGATCTCCTGTAACCACACGTTTATTATAAACAAAACAACAACATATATAGTCCTCTCTCTTAAATGATTCCATCTTCATGTTCCACTTCTTGAAACAAAAAAAATAAATACAAATAATATCCATCACTCTATAAGGATGTGAATTCCCAACATATTTACATAGGGTGCACCACAAAATAGAATGCTTCCTCCCTCACATAATGGGATCTCACAATCAAACACCTTAGAAAAACAATATAGTCTTTCATAGGCTATTCTTATGTTGGATCTAATACCATACCATATTATATTACAAGTCATGAATCATACATGGTAGAGAGGCTTATTCTATAATCCAAGAGATAAACAAACACTCCTACAATCAAGGAACATCCTCAACAACTAAAATTTTATGTAAAATAGCCTAAAACTACGTGTTATCTATAACATAATTAAAATTTTTCTTAATAATATCAAATAAATATAGGCATTATTAAAAACAATGATTTGACTAATATAATAGTAGTTTCATATCTTATATTACATATCACAAATCTAATTTATCTCTTTTGAGATGTGAGCTTCATAAGTTTATCTCAAATATCAAAATGGGGCATATGTCCCACTCATCATATTCATAAACATGTTTTAGGGTGTATACACACATTATTTTTAAACTTTATCATTTACTGTCACTTTCTCTCTTGTAAGAACCTATCAATTTTCAATCTCTCTGAGTGCACGCATTAAAGGGTACAAATGGAAAGGTGTGGGCAGAACTTTGGTGCTTCACAAGATTTTTGGTCCCTATACCATTACCTAAAACCACTACAAATCACATTTATATAATTACTTAAGTAATTAAAACCCATTTACATACTCCTCTAAGCAATTATCCTTCCAAAATAACCCCTGACTAAGAAAAAAACCATTTTTTTTCATTTTATTACTACAATAACTAGGTCAATCTTGTTATGGATTCAATGCACATTATAGAAATAAGTTGGCCCAACTGACATAGTTCGAGACCTAATGACTATTTTTATTGTCCAACAAAATTAAGCTAGTTGATCATGTCAGCTAAACTTATGGAATGGTTTAGGGTCAATCCTTGGCTATAAATATCCCTTCACTTCAATCTAAATGAGAGTAACATTCATTTTCACATTTTTATAACTCATAATTCTACAAATTCAACACTTCAGTAGTCATTGCTTATGGTTTTTCCTTAGAAGGAAAGAAGCTTGTCTTATGGGAAACTCTTGGATGCAAAGTAGGATTATTTTAGCCTAGAAATTATTTCTATAGTGTGATCCTTAAAAATATACAATAACCTCTTACAAAGCACCATTGGCTAAGGGAGAGATTGAGGCATAATAGGTTTGTCCAAAGGTAAGTATTTCTAACTTTTACTCTTTCATTTTATTGATAGATATTTCACAAAGTGCTAGGTTGAATGTTTTAATCCTTGCATAGTTTACCTCTATAATTAATTGAGTAGATTTTTCTTTACTTGTTATGTGTTGCTTATTGTCAATTATCCCATATATGCCATAAGTTTTAGTGAGCACTAGATTAGATTTATTTATGTATTGTAGGCCTAGGTAATGTTATTGAATCATATCATTTGTCTAGAGGCTTTTTAACCCTCTCTTTTGGTGTTGTGTAGTAAGAGGTACCTTGGTTAAGTTTAGCATATCCAAATTAGTTAAGTCATAATATAAATAGTTATGCAATGAGTTGTTGGTAAGATTACCTTATCCAAGCTTAAAATTTATTAAATTAGGATAAGTTATTGATCCATCTTAATTTTTTGTAAACATTCTAGTGAATACGACATCAATATAATACTTGTATGCTCAATTTTTTAATTACAATCAACTAAATTAATCTGGTCAATTAAGTTCAATGTTATCAATGCATGTATATATTTTAGCTAACTAGATCAAGCTGGTTGATCTAGTCTTTTTCTCTATCTATAAGTCTAGACTTTTCATCTAAGTAGATCAAGTTGGTTGATCTAGTTAGTTTATCTATTTATAGGTACAAGGTTTATAGTCAACTATGTCATGTTTGTCGACCTAGTTTTATACTCTCTTTACAAGTTCTAATTTTTACCAATGGGATCAAATTGGTTGATCCTATTATTTAGCTAGTCTTTGGTATTTTACTTTATATCTAAAGAAATTGATCTAATTAATTTTTTAATTCATTTTAATGTAACCAAATCAACTTGATTGATCCAATCATTTTCTTGCTTTTTACATTTTATTTACAGTCAATTAACTTTCTATTCAATCTTGTTTAACATTCATATTTTTAGTCTTAGAAAAATAGATCGATCTATTTAATTCTATTTATTAACTATGCTTTCATTTTTATACCTTTTTACAATTAAAAATGTCTCTTAGATGACCCAACTAATTTTTTTTAGCAATACATTTAAATTTATTGGGTCAAAATTATTCTATCTTCTAATTTCATTCATAACAACTCAACATTTCAATTTTGTCAATTTTAATCAATTTACAGTTATTGTTTTTTAGTACAAATTTTTATTTATTCCTTTACTTAGTTGTTAGTTCTAGAAAAATATACACACATAGTAAACTAAATCAATCAAATTGATCTAGTTATGTGTATGTGTTTTTTGCCACAAAACTAAATTGACTAGTTTTATTTCATGTGTTTAGTCCTAATTTTTACATAGATTGCATATCTCGATCTTATTATGGACTACTTGCTCAACTAGATCAACATGATTGATCTTGTTTTGTATGTTTTATTTTATAGTATAGGAAAATTTAATTAACTTATATATTTTTTTATAGTAATTATTATTAATTTTACCTTTAAAATAAAGAGTTGGTTACATGTTTATTTTCTTTCATAAATTATAACTTAGTTTTTAACAAATTGATTTTTGCCTTTATTTTCATCTTGTTTGGTTTTCTCTATAAACTATGTATGAAATTT
This sequence comes from Torreya grandis, assembly GCA_037957365.1. NCBI lineage: Eukaryota > Viridiplantae > Streptophyta > Pinopsida > Cupressales > Taxaceae > Torreya > Torreya grandis. The sequence goes on from JARHVA010000175.1 coordinate 3,279,304, forward strand.
TTAAAAACTACTTAGCTAATATCATGAAGGAATACTCGATACTCTATTTATGGTCCTTTTCTATCATTTACATATATCATGGCATGAGAGGGTTACCTCAATACTCATAGCCATAATACAAATCTAAACATAGTTTTTATTTTGCACTTCCCTTTGTATTGAACCTTAGGAATACAACCATACATTTGATTGTGTGTTGCATTAGTTAGTATTCAACATTGAGAAGCTACTTCCATCTTATTCCATGGTCATGGTTTTCATATTGGTGGATTAATCTTCATAAAAAAAATGTTAAGACTACTAATGTCTTCAAACTACTTGTATAACCCTTGCACATTTGGTTTTCCTATCTAACTATAATTATATGATGATTCTAAGAGTTTTAAATTTAATTTCAGAGCATTTCCTTCCTCTCCATATTTTTTCCAACTAGTCTTGCATGTGTGAACATGGATTTATTGGCAAGATCAACCTCATTGTGCTATAAGTACAAACATAATGGTCCACATAACATGTTTTAGGAATTGAAAATCTAATTTTCTCATTTTAAAGGGAGTGGATTTAGGTAAATAATGGTATATGTTTGCTTTCAACCCCTTAGAACTTGTTTGATCAAATTCTCCATGGAAAGATCTGAAGGTTGATTGAGATAGGATTGAGAAAGCCATGAAACTCTTTGCACACAGTCCACTATCTCAAAACCACTAACAAATAGTATGAGAGAGAAATGTTTACCTTATAAAGTGGTATATAATGGTGAATAAAGGTTATAAGGCATTTATGAATGATTCTAGACTCTAAACATGAAAATAGGAGCTTGTACTATTTGAAGACTGTTTTAGGTATAGAATCCCAAAGCATAGTCAATTATCTAAAAGGATAATTTAGTTGTAAATAGGTTATAAATAGTCACATTGATGGATCAAGTATTTTGAAAGTGTGTGTATTTCTTCAAGATGACCATAGTGATACTGAGTCACTAAAATAGATTGAAGATTAGTTATGAGATCCCTCAAGCATAATTCATAGGTAGTGAGAGATGAGAACCTAGTTTATATGCATAAGATGAGCTAATTTAATTATGATATTTAATTATTGACATAAAAAATACATATATGTGTAAAAATAGTACTAAATCATTAATAATCACCTATATAATCCTTGTGATTTCTATTTAATGCACACCTATAGTTTGATATAGCCTATAACCTAGTCTAAGTCAATGAAAGATAAAAGTTTATTTGTTAGGCAATAAACAAAGATGGATGAACATGTGGAGACCACTATCATAGTTTTAATATCATCCTAATGTGGTTATCAGATGAAATGAATAGAGACTAAATAGTTTTCAAATGTTATACTCAGTCTACCTGAACCTTACACATAGTCACAGGAACTAGTATCTAATTTTGGGAGTTTGAAAATTTGGGAGACCTAGAATCATGATCAAGATTTAAGACTTTGTGTATATGATCACCATGAATTAAAATATATACTCATATTACCCTTTAATTCATAGTAATAAGGGATATTCCTTTTTTTTGTCTTAGATAGATGGCACTCTATGAACAACATAGTCTACAGGTTAGTATGTGAGGAGTAAAAAAATGAGTGGAAGGTCTTGGAATCATTTTAGGGTGATGTGAAGGGTTGAGTTTCATGTAAAAAAATCATTGATATTCCTTTACAACGATCAAAAACTTATAATTGGTCAACTACTCAGGCAAACACAATTAGGCATTTTAGGCCTAGAAATAGGCCTAAACTCCTATGGCCTAAATCTTGTTTTACATGACCACATGAACTCTCCAAAACATTTTAGAGACTTAGTATGATAATATAAGACTATTTAGAATGATCAATTTATAGAGGATAGTGTATAATTGGCTATTTTGGCTTAAACCTCTCTCAGACCTACGCAAAACATAGTCAAGAACTCGAGAGGCCAAATTCTTATGATCACATCTATATGGAACATGTGTATTAGATTGAAATAACTTGGGGAGAGTTTTATGGGATCATATACTCAAAATTCATGGAACTGGTTCTAAGTTTGAACATCTAACCTTTATGAACTATCACTAAGAACCAAAACCACCAAAAACCCTTGTATAACCCTTATGCAAATCTAATGGATAAAGTATGAAAGGATATGCATCTAAGATGGGTCAAGTGGCCATGAAAGTGATTTTAACCTATTTATAACTCTCCTAGGTTCCTTGACACTCATTTGATCTGCACTATCTTCTATACAGATAAACCTAATATGGCATTTCTTACAGGATTTGATGTGTTCAATATGTGTAGAAGGGGATTAATAGATGAAGATAATTATGGGAAGTCTATACAGACTTTTCATAAATCCTTATACTCATATCTTACCAAATATAAGAATATAAACCTCTCTACTAACCTTTTCATTACAGGAAGTTTTGGACAAACAGTGAAAAGACAAGTGACTACCTAGTGAGAAGATGAGAGGTTTGATATTGGATCATTTTGAGGTCTACCTAATGGAGTAGAAGGAAAATGGGATTTGAAAAAATGTCTTAACACCTCTTTCATGTATTTACTTGAGAAATTGAAAGTAATTTTGATGACATGTGTGAATGTCTAATCTAAGAGGGCTAGTAAGTGATTGTAGATAGTGAACATAAGTGTCAAGAGGAAGGATATTAGTTAGAACGGTGTCTAATGATTATCACATCTTGTTTCCAACCTTACTAAGATAGTTCATATGTGTCAAGGATTCCTAAGGTAGTTTATATAAATACCATGAAATCATCACTAAGAAGTAGTTTCAAAGAAGAATATGAAGGGTCTCTACACTAACTTGAGGGAGAATAATGTATTTTTTATGAACACTTGTCCATGACAACTTCTAGACCTATTTTATACTTCATTCTCTTAAAATGTAACTTGTTTTCATAGTTTAACAATTTTCCTTGTGACCCTTCCACTTCTATTCTTCTCTCTCCTCTATTATGCTCTATAAATGTAAGCCTTTTCAACTTTATAATCTAGTACACACCTAATATGGTGAAGCCCTATTATTTTGACACCTTGTTTTAGCTTGGAATAAGATTTTAAAGTTTATTTTATCTCTAAAATATCTTGCCTAAGTGTGTTAATTCATGTAATTATATGTTAATTTATGAATATGTTCTCTTTGCTTTTATTTTTCCCTTTGCATGTTTTTGTGTGAGTGACATCTCTTCTAATAGGTTTCATAAAGTGTAATTTTTGTTAAGTGTGTCTTGAAGTGTGAGAGGACTAGTAGTGTCTTGTATCAGACCTTATCTTCACCCACATATATATAGGCATAACAATCTACCTCTATGAGAAATACTTATGCTAGAAGGACAATGAGTTCAGGTTAGTTTTGGTAGTATTCATTCTTAGGGCATATACAAGTGTTTTTGTGAACTAATATTTGGTGTATAATCTCCATTAGTATAGGTTACATTCTATTTTATTCTTCCCTTTTCACCCCCAAGTGACTATTATAGTGTAGTGTGTGATATTAAGAGATAAATCAATGGAACTATCCCTTTAACCTAGAGGTTTACCTTTGTTATAGGAAACCCACAGGCCTAGAGGTAATCCCATGTTTCACTCAATATAGAGAAGGCTTGAACAAACTCTCTAGGGTGAAAGATTTAGTGTTAAGAGTTAGTGCTATGAAAAATTAGTTCATCACTATCCAATGGACAAGGCAGTATCTTTGAAAGCTTACATTATCAAACATAACCTTTAGTACCTCTTCATATTCTTTTTAGATAATTAGTTAGCATTAGTTGTTACAAAAATTACATTTTCTACTTGTTAATTGATATTCTATGATGTATTATATATTTTATTATCCAACATTTATACAAGTTATGTGTTTCATGTTTCAAATAGATTGGCCAACTTGATCTAGTTACCTGTGTGCTTACTTTACTTTTGTTTATAAACTAAATCATCCAATTTTAATAGTTTATTTTTTTCTAGTCTATAGAACTAAATATATCAAATTGATCTATTAGAATTACTTTTTTAGCATATTTTGTAAACTAAATCAACCATCTCTATCTATTAGAACCAATTTATTAGCCTATCTACCAAATTAGATTAACTAACTTGATCCAATCAGTTTCCAAACTATTCATTTTTTTTATTTTCCAAAATAGATCGACTAGCTCGACCCAATCAATTTCTAGACTATTTTGTTATCTTATTTTTCAAATTAGATCAACCATCTTGATCTAATTAGTTTCTAAACTATTCATTTATTCTATTTTTCCAACTAAATCATACAACTTAATCTAGTTAGTTTTTAGACTATTTTGCTATCAAGTTTGCCTAACCAGATCAACTAGCTTGATCTAGTTTATTTAAAAATTGTTATGTTATCATGTCTGATCAACTAGATCAACTAGGTTGATCTAGTTGGTTTCCAAACTATTTTTTTATCTTATTTGTCCAAATAGATCAACCAATTTGATCTAGTTTTATTTTTAGCCTATAAAATTTAACCTCTCTAATAAGTATCCAAAATAAAATTTCTTTTTCACCATGAAACACCTATTTGATGAAGTTACACAAAAAAATCAAACTAACATGATGATTCTTAATAATAATCATAAATCCTCTAAGATGTATCTAACTTATCATGTGGTATATAATCTTGATATTAGCAACATCCATGTTGCTACTAGAACCATTAATTATGGGACTCCTCCCCATTCTTCTTCTCTTAATCCTCTATTCACACCTATGGTAGATGATGAATGTGATCTTGAATATATAGCTAAAATGATCCTCTTCATCAATTAAAACCCTCAACATTAGGGTTAGGATCCCATATTCATCTATAGCCTCATGATGGGACCACAAATCAGAGAACCCCTTCACCTTCACCTAGCTTTTCTATAGGATTTGAGGCAAGTCATACTATGACTTATGTCACACCCTTCTCCTCTCTCATGCCTTTGTATACTAGCATGTCCTCCTCTTCCATGCCTTATTCATCTTTTATGTCATCCATTTACACAAACATGGTAGGTAAAAAATTTAGTAGGCTTACTCAAAATGCTCACACTAATACTCAAATTTGTACAAATACTATTGCATTTCAAACTACTAGTGCATCTGAAACCATCAATGCCTCTCATATCACTAATGCATCCCATCTTGCTTCCACTAGTCAAAATACCATTAACACTAATCAAATTTTATTACAAACTTTAAATCAAATGGTTACATTTCAAACTAATAGTGCCAATCAAATGATTCAAATGCAAAACTAACTAATGCACTTCCAAAATCATCTACAACATACTCAATGGGGGATGAAAAATATTAATTCCCCCCACCACCCCTTAGAGGTACACATGGTACTATTATACCTCAACCACCAATTCTTAACAATGCCATTAAACATTTAAAAAATGAACCTTTAGTTCTTCAAATTGTAAACATTGTCATAAGTGGCATAGTTCCCATTATCACTTACAATAGATCCATTGATCTAAACTTTCATTTAAATCTTTAAAAAACTTATATAAAGATTAGGTTAAACTCAATACCTTTTCCACCACTAAACTCTTAAAAAAAACCTTGTTAGGTGATGCTTTAGACTAGTCTAATAAACTCAAATCCCATTCTATGTCTAGTTGGGAAGACTTAGTCAATGCATTGATTCAAGAATTTCAAACTAATAATCTCCCTAAAAATAGATTAGCTCACTTTATCAATTGTAAAAAAACATAATTTGAAATAGTACAAGTGTTCATTAAATTATGGAAAGCCTTATTTAATAAAGTTGAGCATGACATGTTATATGACAAGATCTTCCATTTATTCACTATTTTTATTCACCCTAAATTATAATACCATGTGAGGACTCTTTCCCCAAAATATTTATAAGAATCACTTGATCAAGCCAAATGTCAATATTTTATGATATGACAATTTGAGCCTTTGCATCCTCCCATAAGAGATCCAATGCTTATGAAAGATAAAAATATACATGAAACCAATGATGGTGTTATAAATACTTATGATGCCATACAAAACATTCAATCCATTACTAGTGGTCCCATGGAACCTACTCTTTCATCATAAATTTATAAAAATCCTCATCTTAATTCTACATTTTATCAATCAAATAATGTAGATATCCAGAAACCACTTTCCTTATAATATATTCAAAAGTGTCTTCCATGGCCTTCACCACAAGATCTTGATCTTACTCACCCTACCAAACATTTGTATGATCCACACAAATTCTATTGGTATCATATAAGTTGGGACCATTCTCATGAAACTTGTCACTAACTAAGAACCTTTGCTATGGAATATCTTTTTAGACCTAATTTTGATCATGAATTACTCATATGTACATGTCAATAAGCTTATTAATTAGTAATCAAGGCTCATTAAACAAAAATGAAACATGAATCCCTTAATCAAGATAATTGTCACCTATCTACTTATAAGGATCCCCTTCATAATCATCAAGCTAGTACTACCCAACCTCCCACTAATAATAATGTCAAAAGTTATGTGGGTCCTAACACAAACATTCATGATGAGAATGTTGTTAATATGAATAATGTGGGGAGAGTATTTTCTTATATTGATCCTTGTCTAACTTCAAACTACAATTATTTCCCAACTTTATGTACTATTCAATATTCTTACCCATATCATCTTATAGTATTGGGGCACACAACCAATTTCAATAAATTCAACAACACAATCTACTAACTCACAATTAACCAATCAAATGACATGATTAGAAACTAATTAAATTTATATCAATATAGCTTCTAACCATCCCTTAACCAAGATACCTCACATGGAAATTCCAAATACATCTATTGATGTTACCTCTTCCTCTCATTCACAAGACACAACCAATGATTCAACCATGTTAACTAAATTAAAATAATTAGACACACTTGGCCAAACCATATTGGCTAATTATAAATCAAATATACCTTATCAAAATCAATTTAAATTAATTTATACTACACCCTCAAAGGATTTAATTTAATATTATGTACTTTTATATGATAAAATTCTAACTAGATATGATGAGTGGGATCCTCTAGCCAAAATCTCACATCTCCCATAGCAAATCCCTTTCCTATAACTTATGATAACTTCTCCCTCATCATAATATTTGTCTAATGCAACTTTTATTTGAAATGAACATCCTTCACCCCCCACCTATGGGGAAATAAGCCACTTTGTCTATGTCTAAAGATATCATTCTTCAACAATGTGAATAAATGTCTATCCATATTTATGAAATAATATATACTTCCATTTCACTCAAATTACATATCAATTCAATGATCTCAAATGAAATATTGCTTCATGTAGATGGACCTCCATTATTAATTAATGTCTAAATAGGAGATATTCAAGTCAAACATGCTCTGATAGATGAAGATTCAGGTACTTGCATTGATTCTCTTATTTTCATTAAAACACTTGGGTATTTTGAATGTAATCTTAAATATACTCAAATTACATGTCAAGGATATGATAGATGACAAATGCCTCCTTTAGGCTATATTTGGCTTCCTAACATAGCTCCCCTTATCATAGTGTGCATCAAAGTCATGATATTTAATTTATCATTAGCATATAAAATCTTACTTAGGCAACCTTGGACACATCGCATGAGATTCATAGCCTCATCAACATGTAAATGTGTTAAATTTCCTTATAATGTTTCTATCTACAAGATTCGAGGTGGCACTAATCCTTGTAATTTTGAATAATTTCAAGAACAAGGTGTTTTTAAAATACCTACCCTTGAACCTTTACTTAGCATAACTTTTTGTGAGTCATAATGCTTTAATTACCCCATAAAATCCACTAGAGGATATAGTGGTCACCCTAAACTCATAAGGAATATCCTACCTAATATCTTAGATTTTGAAAATGATGAACCTAATGAGATTAGATTGAAAACCAAAACTTCTAATCTCTCTTCTCACATAATTTCTCAATTACCCCTTTCTTTAGGACCTTGATCTCATTAAAAATAGTCTGATAAAATTCTTGATGATTTCATAAAGACTAAACACTCCATCCATAATGCTTCTTTGATTGATAAAATCATTGATGCATGTACTATTAATCTCTACACTCTTGATTATGATAATGGATATTATTTAGATGATCCATTTTTAGTTAGCTTTAATCAAGATAATAATGTAGAGATACTTAGAAATTATTCTTCATTACAACATTTTTTTTTCATGTTTATTCTCATTCTAATATACCTAACATTAGTTCTTCTCAACTTGATGTTCATAGGTCTAAGATGGAGCACACACACACCGATTCTCATCTAGTGACTACTAAGCCCCTTTAGAGTATGTTTCTTGATCATGTTATTATAGGACCATACCAATTTGATAGAATATTTCCATCTTAATTCTTCTAGAGATGTCAACTACACTGCACCAACCCACTTTGAGATCATCTCTTAACTTGTCCCAACCTAGTCCTAAGCCTACTATGATTTCTCATCCTATTGATGATGGCATATTACCTTTGTCTAAGCTTGATCCTCTACTAACATAATGGGCAGATGAGTCATATTTTGAGTTCTACAAGGTTGTCTTTTATTGGGCCAAATATTATCATGCACATCAATTATAAAAAACTTTAGGCTCCAATCCTACTATAGATATCTAGCCTTCATAGTCTATAACTCTAGATGTACTTGTTGCTTTCATGCCACACACATGCATTCTTCCACTCATTATTGATAGATTTAGTAGTACATTGATATGATTCATATATACAAGGTGAATTATATTAAAAATAGCCTACCTCCTCCTAATATACTTCCATAATATATCACTAAATATGGAGAAGTTTAATATCTTTCACATCAGTGCACCACATATCATTTAGATAGATGCCAAGTAATATAGAAATAATTTAATGATTTTCCATGGCCCATGCCCTCATCTACTAAGCTACATACTCTAGGTCGTTCATGAATAAAGACTCAAATTTCTCCATAACCTATATATCCTCATAGATCTAAGTAAATTAGTCATTATTTGACATTAGTTTCTTGCATCAAGTATCCCTTACAGGAGTTGCCACATGAGCATCATTATTCTTTTATCATACCCGCTTTTTATATAGAGACAATGCATCATGAAGTCTTTTAATGAATCTTTGCAAAGATTGATGAGACTTTGATTAAATTCAAATTACAGTTACATTAGGATGTATCAAATGTCATGGTTGATGTTTGACATGAAGTTCATAAGTACTTGTGAAGACATCATGGTGTTTCATCACATTATTTATCACAATTTTCATATGGTTTGGATTTGATTTATGAGTACATGTTGATCTTATGTCTAATTTTATGCACCTAAATTCACTCTCTTTGTTATTGTCATTAATATTCCTATTATTTGACACTAATTTTACTTATCTCATTTATTCTAATTTATCCTACTAATTTATCTCCCTCCTAATCAATTATCTAATGTCCCCACTCAATATTTATTCATTAACTAACCTTATTCATCCCCACCAATCAATTAATCTATCCTAAATCCCAATTATCCCATCCTAATCTAATTTACCTATTATTTGGGAATTTTAAATTCCCAATGACCCACCTTCTAGCATATGCCTAAGCTCTCATACACACCTAGTCCATAATCACCTACCTAATAACTATATAACCCATTCATAAGATTAATTAATTCCTAAGAGTATTATAGAATTAGAATATTCTAAAATCATCTCTATTTTAACCCCTCATCTCTAGAAGCATCTAAATCTAGAGGCTTCTAAGGAATTTTAAATTCCTTAGATAATCCTCATCCATTGATCTCCCTCAACTAACTTCAAATATACACCATTGATCTTTCCCTCCTTCCTCTATTTATACAAATCCTCTCCTCCATGGAAGGCTAATGAGTAGCTATATAACATGACCATGCCAATTTAGTCATTGAATCCTTCATCAAACATTATTATCATGCCATCATAATGTCACAAATCTAAGTCAAGGTATATCAATCCAATCTCAATCTCATTTTATTTTGCATTCTATTTGATCATGGTGTAGAAAACTTAGCTTTAAGTTTCTAATGCTATTTTGAATTGTTTTTATTCACAAATTGCTTTTGGTCTTGATGTCTCTATCACTTTAACTAGGTAGTTGGTTATTTGGGTTGATTGAATTGCATGATTTAATCTATAGAGCTCAAAAATCATCTACATCTTGGTGACCATGGTGGGATGAATCCCTTAAAACTTAACAATCTTCCATCTTAGAAGTATTTTTTCTAGCTTACAAGTTTGATTAGACAAAAAAAAATCTCAAAATTTTGAAATTTTGCATGCATAGGTCCAAGTTGTGATATTTCTCTAGTATTCATGACTTTGCAGTCACAACCTTGTCCTGTGAGTAGTGATTTTGTGCTAACTATTTTTCTTAACCACTAGTTGTTTATAGGTTTTTATCCTTTGATAATAACACAACCTATGACTTACAACTTTGCTAGTAGAATAGTAATTTTATATGTGATAGTTATAATTTTGTTTTTAACTGCTAACAGTATGTTTTGCAATTTTATATCTTTTGACAAAATCATGATTTTGAAAGTCATGACTTTTCCCTGGTATTTATGGTTTTATCTTATAAAGTTTTGATTTTTTATGTTTTCATGAAACCACTAACATTTGACCACTAATCTATAGGATTCACTCTAAATTTTCTATTCAATAGGGACTTATTCTCACATAGTTAAACATATCACATTTTTATTTTGTATTTGTATCCCAATGGTTTATATTTTAGCTAACCACATAAAAAAGATTGTGTATCTATGTGGTTTATCTGTGTGATTGAAAAGGTCACAAAGAAAGGGTAACAAGTAGAAAGAACATCCAAAGATAAGTCAAACACACAACCCTTTAACCTTTTTCCCTCACTGACAAAACCATAGATTATAAAATCTACAGAATCATAACTTTATCTTGTGCATTAACGATTTTGAATTTCTACTAGATATTTTTTAATTCTAATATTTTTTTTTCCATTTTTTAATAATTCTATTTATTGGTAGTCATCTCTGCTTTATAAAGGGTAGATATCTAATCAACTCATTTTCTAGTTAATCAAAATTTTGTGGACATTCTATTAAAAAGTGTTTGTTTGTAATATTTTAATATATCAAAATCAATATTTTATCTATCATTAATCATATGTAAATAAGACATTTTTGGAAATTTAGATAAGCTATCACTTGCATTATCATCTATTTATATCAAATAGTCAAAATTTTGGAGGTTTTGTAGTTTATCACAAAATTGCAACTTTTAATTTATAATAAGTAGTGATCTTGTCACAATCATAGTTTTGTCTAATAGTAATGATTTTGTAACCTCGCCATCATGGTTAAGCTAACTACTACAAAATTACACCTCATGATATACATTTTTGATTTTGATTTATGATTTTATAGTTTTTGGTTATGATATTGACCTGTGTAATTATGATTTTACACTATGTTTATCTTCAAAATTATCCTTTTTGAGTGCATTATATTTAGATTAATTTTTGGTAAAAATTGAGTCATTTCAAGCTTCTCACAAGGCCCCAATTAACTTTGGCATTGAGGGATTTCCCCCTCGATTATGCCCTATACCATGATAGGGAGCACACCTAAGGTGTTGCCCCTAGACCCCATAAGGGGGTTTCCCCCTTGACCCCACAAAAGGTACTGCCCCTTGACCCCACTAGGGGCTATCACTCGTAGACCCCAACATCATGTCCCATTCACCCCAAACAAGTTATAGATCCAAACCATGATTTTTTTAGGGCTTTTTATTAAGGCATATTTCACTAACATCTTGTTTCCTATAGGGGTTATTTTGTCTTACTAACATCATATTTTTGTAGGTCATATTTTTACTTTTACGTTTTCCTTCAAGATAATCGATCAAAATACTAATCCTTGTCTTTTAGGTTACCTCTTTTGAGTACCAAAGTTAAAACTAATAACCCTTGTTTGTAGGCCACCTATCAAAGACTCCTTTTTAGTACTTTAAAAATCAATTTTAAAAAAATTTCATCCTTTTCATCACCTTTTCTTATATATATCTCCTTGTATTGTATATTCTTGTCTTTAATCTTGTAGATACATCATACTTAATCATAATTATTTAATTAATCTTTTGGTCTGCCTGTCTATATCCTAAGGGCTATGGTTGGTGTATGCTCCCCCCCTTGCATCCTTATGGTAATTCCTAAGGGATCAAAAACTACCTATAACCCTCCATCCTTTTTTATTTTCTAGGGCGATAGTGACCATGGATTTCACCACCACACATTAGTCCAAGCTTTATGTTCTAGTAGAGTCTAAAAATTAGGAGAGTTGTTATTACATACCTAAGTAGAATTTCCCATAAAGAGTTTCATGGAGTGAGGAATAGTTAGGCTCTAATATATAGGGTGGTCAAACAATATCTTACATGTACTTTGGCCCCAATGTACCTTTGTATATATAGGGGATGTACCTAAAACCTTTTGTCTATACCTAGATTAGGAGACTTTGGTTGTAATAGGTATACTATAATATGAGTCAATATCAACTTTGAAGTAGCCATCGAGTGCAAGTGGGGTTGAAAGGATTTTGATTGATTTTGTAATGAGTCACTAACCTACAACCTCACCCATGAAGATGTTGGAAGGTGAGGGCATTTACACATCCTTATTAGTTGACTAATTTGGGACTTATGATTGTGTGTGTTATTTGAGTGTTGTATTAGACCCATGTTTGTGAGTTGAGTCTACCTTTCACCCAAACCTATACACCTATATAGGTCTTTGCACATAATTTTGTACATCTTTATCATCATTTTTCTTGTACATACTATCTCCCATCACCATCTTATTCCATCTCCTAAATTTGTCCAGTCATATCCCACTCATCACATATCACCTTGTTATCCACATCTTATCCTAAGTCCACCTCATCCATAGTCCTCATCATCCCATATTATCTAGTCTCATTATCCCATCATCATATATATCCTTGTATTAATCCTAATTTACATATATTTATTCTCTTATACATCCTACTCACATCCTATCCTAGTCATAGTTATCATTAGTCATACCCACACCTATCCTAGTCACATCTTGTCTCATCATCCACATCCTACCCTAAGACTTGTCTTGACCTTTTCTTCATCACCTATCTAGTCTAGCCTCATCCTATATTATCCTAGTTGGCTCTTTAGGTCACACCTATGTCTAAACCATCCCCATCACTACCCTCATAGTCATTTTATCATCACCTATTTAAACTTGTCCTTATCCCATTATCCTATAATCACATAACCCTATCCCATCTTGAGAAAATAAGTCTAAGTTTTTGAGATATTCTTATTATCCACATCATCCTATCATATTAGTCCACTATCATTTAGTTAGATCTTATACCTTGTCAAAATCCTACTAGAATCTTAACACCTTGTCAGTCTCAATAAGAAAACCCATCAATTATCACCTCTAGTCAAATCATCTTGCCTAATTCATAACTAGCCCCCATTTAATCATCATCTTTCTAGTTATAATATAGGCACCCATCAAATATCTAACCTTTTATTAGATTCAAAAAGAGAAATTATTGATAGGTCGATAGCACCTATTATATTATTAGTTTGAAATTTGATTATAGTATTTAATACATTAAGTCTATCCCATCATCAACATCATCACCTCTCATACTAGCTTAGTTATTAGACCCAATTTATTCAAGGAACCATACAAAATCCTTAGCTTCCCTCCCACCATTCATCTCTCAGTATCCATACCCCATGGAGTTAAACCTTGCATTCATAGACCAATATATAACTACCCATAAGGATGATATCCTCTTGAAGTTTCTTATGATGGGTGTTCCAATCCCCAAATGTGTTGATATCTTTCAACTCATTGCACCTCCTATCTAAGCTCCTTCATGTGAGTCTCATACCAATCCTCCATCTACTAGTCTTAAACCACCATCTACCCCTTCCTATACTAGTAAAGGGAATCCAATCTTGATCACCTCATCTACCACCAATCCATCCACCTAGCCACCTCAACAACCATCTGATCTCAAGTCCCATACTTACACATCATAGAAAGAATTAAAGCCTTATACTCCCCTTCCCATGTCCTTGAAATCCATTTTCAAATAACTTGTCATCATTAACATGATGGTCTATCTACCTATTAGACATATCAATCCTACTAAGCCTACAACCTCCTGGTATAAAGCCAACTAATATTGTACATATCATCAAACTTGGGGGCATACCATTAATCAATGTTGACTTTTCCAAGATTATGTATAAGACCTCATCAGTTTTTGTGACATAATCTTTGAGGATAAAACACATGATTTTCCATCCCTAGGTGTAAAAAAAGAGGAATGCCAAGATTTCATTCTAGATCAAGCCCTTCCTGTTCCAAGCCAAGGTCAATAAACCACACCCTTCCTCCATGATCCCTCCATATTAGACAAATCCTCCATCGAAGATGAGTCTATTACCCATAAGCCTAGTCCTTCCATCTCTTGTGACTCTTTTTATGGGACTATCATACATCCATCATCTTCCTCTCCACCATCACATCAAATACCCCTTGTTTATAGGTCAATTATAGACAATAAATCTTCTACTAGAATTATTGCATCAGAATCTACATTGAATTTAACATCAAAAGTCTTATCTTCATCAAGATCATGTTCAACACCTATATCCAAATTAGATTCCTCCTCAAAAACATCATCCCTCATAGATGTTACAACAAATATTGATAATGCCTCTCATTTTTAGGATACTCCTAATCTAAATACCTCCATTTCATCATGAAACATATCTTTAAATATTGATCATGATGATGAAGTCCTAAGTGAGTTCTTGTAAGCTTTATTTAATGAAGATTATCAAAGTGAATCTACACCTACTTTGGATATGTGTCTCCTAGATATTCGTAGTGTTATTTTTATCGATCTTGAGAATATTTTCTTTGATGTTGAAATGGGGTCTCCTAAGAACCCCTATGAATATTATGCTACCCCATGACCACTCATTGACCTCATCATACCATATCCACCACCTTCATCCATCATATATCCCTTTCTTATTATTAATGATCATTTAATCAACTCCCTCCATAATGATGAATAGAAACATACATCGTTGGACCCTTCCTTGAGCAATATAATGTGTACCACAAATACAAAGGTCTAAGACCATATTCATTAAGTCATACATCATGATTAAATCATCTTTGATCCCATCAGTCAAAATCAAGAAGATTCAAACCATCAACCTACTCAAACATTGTCTTCTCTTAGTGAAGCCCAATGCCAGACACTGGGGATCATCAAAATCACAAATCAATCTACCCTAATAAAGCCCAAAATTAGGCACCATAGGCTAGTCAAAGTCAAATATAAATAATTTTAAAATCACCATCAATATGGTTGATCATCCTTCAAATAATTAGATCAAATATGAACCACAAAGTCAAAATGTCTTGGATCTTCTGTAGTATTTTATCAATTGGCACCAATCAAATGAAACATGTCCCACATCTCCAATGATGTATGTGACTGGTAATCATAATCCTCCAACACCCATCACCCCATCCTATCATGATCCTATATATGATTTTAGTCTTAATCCTCTTTCACCCATCATACCATCCTATCCTGATCCTATCATCCATTGAAATCAAGCTCTAATCAAGTCCATACCTCACATCACCTCCCTAGGATGAAATATCTCTCTTAAGGGAAATGAAGATACATGGTCTAGATATATAGAGGGGTATCCATCAAGTGTCAATAAAGGTCACATGGACCCTAATATATTTAGTAGCATGATCACAACATCACACATCCCAAAAAAGGTGTTATCTAGAGATCACAATAATGCCTACATTTTTGCATCTCATCCCCATAACCAATTGAGTTACCATTCCAAAAAATCATAAAAGTAAAAAAAAAAAAAGAAAAATAAAAATCACTCATCTATTGGTGAAAACTAGGCTTATGATGCCTTGGGAAAGTACCATGATGAAAATTGATTTCTAGTGTCATGGTAAAATAATATATTGTTCACATTATACCCAACACTTAGGGGCATAATCTATCCTACTTTTCACATCCCTTATACCCCTTGTCTATATCACCCATCCTCATCTATCCTATTCTTTAATCAATTGTTCTTAACCATCATCCATCATCATGCATCCTATTATGTCCCTCCTTAATTCTTATCTTGACCTTCATAAGGATGTGGAAGGTGTATTAAGAATTTTTTTAGAATCATCTTAGCATATCCTTAAATGGACACTGAAGCAACTAACATTTGGTTCCTTCTCGATGTGTTCATTGGTGCTTCTTATTCCCTTCTTACTTGGCCTTCATCCCCTCTTCCATCTCACCCTCATCCTCTTATCACTCATCCATCATTCCTTCCTCATCCTGGTTACTAGGCTTGGTATTCCCTTTTCTAGTAACCCCATTTAAATGTGTATATACATATCCCAAAAATCCCTAAAAATTGAAATATGTCAAAAAACCCTAAAAAACATAAAACTTGAAAAAGCCAAAAAATTGTTTATGATGTCTTGTCTCGAATCCCCCAGTTGCATCCATCTCATGTTATCCTAATTATCATCCTCAAATACTATGTTTGGTCTTGAAACCAAACCAGAGTGGTCACCCATCCTACCATATCTTCATCATCATTTTGGATAGGTATTATCAACATCTATAGACTTGTCAAAGAATTTAATCAAGCACCCATCACTTCCTTATCATTACCTTTTCATACCTAGCACCCATCAAATTTCTCTTTACTAGTATGAAAGGTATTTGATCCCATCAACTTTGAGATTATTTTCTAGATTGGAATCTTTCAAGGCATTTTTTTTGGTAATATTTGGTCATCACTTTTACAAATCCCCTTCTTTGGCCACTTTTCAATTTGATTTTGAGACTAAATCAACATTTGAAGACCTTATCACATCATCCATCCTTATATCCTAAACTAGGGGAAACATCCTAAATACATATCCACATCCATATCCCAGTCCTAATCCTAATCATGCTCATATTATCTAAATCCAAGTCCCCAATCATCATCATAACCAACTTAATCCAATCACTGATCCCATCTTTAGACAAGACTTAATAACAATGCATGTAGATACTTGTGTGTGTTACTTGTTTATTCTATTTGTCTTATTTACATCATATATATATCTTGTTTATCTTATATTTTGTTTACATCATGTCTCTTATTTGAATTTTGGGGAAATGAATGGGGATGATATGAGGTCACTAATGCTTTTAGGTGCCCTCAATGATGTAGAGTTTACTATTTTCCCATGCACCTTGGCATCATGTCCTCTTGGTCATACTTATATCATGGGTCATACTATCAAGTGATATATTTAATGGATTAATTAGACTATGATGAGATTTATGACATTTATGATGGCTTGATCACCTCCACCCTCATCATTCATCTAATCATACTTATTCCCATCACTAATATAATCCTCTTGACTCATCTAACTAACGTCCCATATTTTATCCTTATCATCTTCACCTCATCATCTAAATCATATCCTTAAATCATTAATAAGTCTACTCATCCTCATCATCATCACTTTATAATCACTATTCATCATCATCATCTCTTAGTTAAATTACATTAGCCTGAGGTCTTTTCAGACTATGTAGGTAGTACTTGACCAATTTTCAATGCTAAAGGATCATTTGACCACTATCTCTTTCATCCATCATCATCCTCTAGTCCTATATCACTCAAATCCTTTAGATATAATCATTCAATTTATTGATCAATCACCATCATCATCTCCTTAATATTTTCCATCAATTATCCACACCTAGTGATTGGGCCTGATAAAATCACTACATCCATCTTTTCTTCTATCAATCATTGATTGATTATTACTCCCTTACATGTGTCCTTGGTAGGGGAATCATCACATTATGACTCATTGATTTGATGCAATACAGTCTTTTGGTCACTTGACTCTATCATTTTTCTCTATCATCACCTATATTAAATTGATCGACATAGCTTTGAGCTACAACCATCATCAATATTATCAAATCATCATCTTATCCTATCCTATAGCTCTCCACTGCATGCATCCTTACTTGGTGATCTAGAATGATCCATATTCACTCCAAAAATAAAGTCATCAAATTTTAGGATGATTGTCGTCATGGAAAATATCTCATTGAGATATTTTTGATGCATTTCATGGTTTACAAAATGGAACCCATATGCATAAAATATCATGCATAAAATATCAACTAGGGAAAGTTAAAAAAATTGGATTTGGATAGAACATTCAGTTGGATATTGACAAGTGGTGAGTGGTTGATAAGTGGTAAATGGTCGACAAGTGGTGAGTGGAGATTGGACCAAGTGGTGGGTCCTCAAGCCACCACGTGGCTTGCCACCATTCAATTAATTTCTAGGGTCCAATTTTAATTATTCCTAAATGTTCCAAAAAAATCATATAACTTACCATTTCCATGTACATACCATGTAACCCTATGATCCATGTTTTACCCAACATACTTTCCACATTTCATGCCTTGATTTTCTACATACCTGCCATGTGACCCCATGTTCTATGTCACATTCTACAGCCAAACATTCACATGAAACCACATAACATCCCAAACATCCACATGAAACCATATACCATCACATGCCCATCAAAATCCATGCCAATACTAATTTATTAGCATATTAAACCACCAAATTCATGGTATATAAATATCCATGAAGCCCCCAACTTTCTAATGTGGGATTAAAGATTATAATGGATTAACACAACCCCTAAAAATGTTGAGAGTGGACTTGAACCCTTATCCTCCTGCGCAAAAAGGATAAGGCCCAAATGTTTGGGATATAGGATCTAACGCTATATAAAACATTAAGAGATTGTATTTAAACACAATCAGATAAGCTTAGCAGCTATTGTAAAGGCTAGAGCTAGAGAGCTTGGATGAATTGTAGAGGGTGCTAGAGGTAGAATTGGAGAAAAGTCCAAGAAGGGACTTATATTATTTTTTCCCAAGGAAAAACTTTTTAGTTAATTAAATTTCATTTTGGAGATGTTTATAAGTATTTTTCAAGCATTTTTACTAATACATCAATCAATATAAGACTCAAAGATATAGGCCATTATGTCAAAATCTATTATAAATTGTGTTAAATGTCTTGAATTATTCTTATTAAATTCATGTTTTGTAATTCAATTTTTAAATTATTCCATAAATTGATATTTTAAATAAAAATTAAAATATGTTAGCATAATATTTCATAAGATTATGGATTAGGTTGGTATCAGAGCAGTTAGTGTGCTGGGCTAAATCTATGTAGGCATTACTTTGAAACATCAAGTTTGATCTTAGAGATAAGTTTACAATGAATTTGTGATTTTATTTTTTTATCTAAAATCATCTATTATAGAACAATGGATCCAATACTAGCTCAAATTTATTTATTACTGAATAACATTATCATTGTGATAATGCAATTCCTACAAACCCAAGAGTAAAGTTAGTAAGTGATAAATCAATGACAAGAGAAGTAAATTGAGAGACTCCAATAGAGAATTAACGCTCTACAAGTAGAATTATAACAAGAACATCGATATAAGAAGAGGATGCATGGAGATTAAAAGATTTGCAAACATTTTGCCTGGCAAGGTCACATTACCAAGCAATGTTAGATACTACATCCTAATCAGGATCCATTATGGTTTAGAAGATGGAATGAGGAGAGAGACAAATTAGTAGTTGAGTCTAGTATAAGTCAATCAATCCAAATAATAACATGTCATCAAGAAAATCCAAAATATTTAATGTAATAGCTATTGCTAATGGAAGTGTCAGATATTATGTTACACTCTAAGGAAACTCAAAGGTTAAACTGCACTACTATTTTAAAAGGTAAATTCATACAAATCTATTTTAACTAAAGTTTTGGAGCTAGTTATATTAATGAAGGTCTCATACAATGTCTAAAACTAAGGACTCTTCCATTAATTCACACTAAGACATTTAGAGGAGCTGATGGCATATTACAAGGACATACGATTCATTATGGCATCCTAATTTTGGCATTGGAGGATTATGTTTTGATCAAGTAGCTCTTGACATAGTTTCAAGAGAAGCTGAGGAGATCACTTTAGGTAATTATTATCTCACATCTTGGCATGCCAAAAACATTGCATCAAGAGAAGGAATCCAATTGAAGACTAATCATACCTATGAGATTTAGTTTTGGAAAGGCTAGATAACAAAGGTATATTCTAGTTATATTAATGATTCCTCTAATTCGTATACTCTTGGTAGTCCTATTAATAAAAATGATGTTGAAAGTCTAGAAGCAAATAATGCTCTGATTATTAATGTATCTTCTGATGCAAATTATGAAGATAAAAATAATGAAATCAACTCTTCTAGCTATATTGATGATGTTAGGGATACTAAATATATGAACCCTAAACATTCATCAAGTTCATGTGTTAATACATTTGAAAATCACACAAAGGGAATAGGTTCTAAGTTGTTAGCTAAAATGGATTTCAAAGGAAAAGGCCCTGACATTAATGGTCAAGGGATTGTCCAACCAATCCAAGTGGAAAAGAGACCACTCTATATAGGATTAGGATATGGAAGTGAAGGCTAAATGTCCCAAGAAGTTGATTTGAAGGATTACTCAAGCAACAAGCTAGAACACCCTGAAGAGCTAGAAGTACTCTTCAAAGATGTAACAGTCACATTAGATGAATAATATTCAAATGATTCATCAAGGTATGCAAATAATAAATACTTGAATGCATTTTTTGATTATGCCCAAGAAATTCCTCAAAAAATGCCTAAGAAAACTATCAAAATGAGGTTACCTAAAGAAGACATGAAGTTAGGTTTTTACATCAATGCTAAGGGTCAAATGTTGAAAGAAGATAAGAAAAGTTAGAAACAACCTAAGGCAAAGGTTGTAACTACATTTTCAATCAAGTATAACATATAATCTTATCAATCAAAACTAGAAACAACATCAGAGAGGGAGATGATAGTCAACGAGAAGCTAACATTTCAAAAATTGTCACCTTAGAAAGGTAAGCAACATTTCTTTAAAAGAATAATAGTTAAGCATTCTAAGATAAATGCTATCTTTGATAAAAATTATCAAAATAATTGAGTTTTTGAAGATGTTGTAGAAACTCTAGGTTTAGAAACTAAGCCACATCTCAAACCCTATTCTCTGGATAAGATAGATGATGGTAATAATGTGAATGTAAGTAAAACATGTAAATTAAGGTTTTCAATTACTTCCAACTTTTTAGATGAAGTAAAATTAGATGTGGTTCCACTACAGTTTAGTGGCATTATCCTAGGTAAACCATATTTATCTCTGAGAAAGGAAACTTTTCCCAAGAAGGAAAATCAATTTAACATTGTAAAAAATGGGATAAAATATCTTGTATGAGCACATCGATAGTAACCATTATAGGTAAATGGTGCCTTCAATATTATTTTTACTCATGTATGTTGTAAATAGGAACACTATCGGGTAATAGAAAGATGTTGTCATGAGAAGCATCGAGAATAGCTCAAAAGATAGGTTGTATATTTTAATTTGTATGTTTTAGAGTGTGTAAACATGCAAACATATTTTCCTTATGTTTGTAAGACCTGAATATAGGCATTGTTTATAAATGCATAATACCCAAGTATGGGTAATGTTTGTAATAATTATATATAGTTATAGTGTTTGTAAAGACCCAAAAAGGGCAACATTTGTAAAACTATGTTGCTATATAAGACCCTAGAGGGAAATTATAAAATGGTGGTTATTATAACACAAGGTGACATTTTCATAGTCTTAGATTTGAAGATCTAAAACCAATTAACATTTAGGAGATCATCCAAGCTAAAGCTGAGAGCTAGAGCCATGAAAAGATCCTCACATGGAGTACCAGGTCCAATACCATATTTTTTAGGACAAAAAGCCTTCTTAGTGGGGAGGATTGATCCAGAAGGATCCATATTTTCTCTAAAAATAAAGTCATCAAATTGTAGGATGATCATTGTCACAATGAAGAGATCATTGAGAGATTTTTGGTGTATCTCATGGTTTGCAAAATGGAGTCCATATGCACAAAATATCATGCATAAAAGATCAACAAAGGCAAGTTAAAAAAAATGGGTTTGGATAGAACATCTAGTTAGATGTCAAAAAATGTGAGTGGTTGATAAGTGGTGAGTGGAGGACAAGTGGTGAGTAGCAATTATACCACGTGGTGGGTCCTCAATCCACCACGCGGCTTGCCATCATTCAATTAATTTCTATGGTCCAATTTTAATTATTTTCAAATGTTCCAAAAAAACCATATAAATTACCATTCTCATGTACATGCCATGTAACCCTACATTCCATGTTCTACCCAACATACCACATTTCATGCCCTAAGTTTCCACATACCTGCCACATGACCCCATGTTCCATATCACGTTCCATATCTAAGCATTCACGTTAAACCACATAACATCCCAAACATCCACATGAAACCATATGCCACCACATGCCCATCAAAATCCATGCCAATGCCAATTACTTGGCATATTAAACCACCAACTTCATGGTATATAAATATCAATGAATCCCCCCCACTATCTAATATGGGATTAAAGATTACAATGGATTAACATGACCCCTAAAACCATTGAGAGGGGTCTTGAACCCTTATCCTCCCATGCAAAAAGGATAATGCCCAACCACTTGGGCTATGGTATCTAATGCTATATAAAGCATTGAGAGATTGTATTTGAACACAATCAAACAAGATTAGCAGCCATTGTAAAAGCTAGAGCTAGAGAGCTTGGACAAATTGCAAAGGGTGCTAGAGGCAAAATTGGGAAAAAGTCCAAGAAAGGACTTATATTATTTTTTTGTAAGAAAAAACTTTGCAATTGATCATTTTTCATTTTGGAGACATTTATAAGTATTTTTCAAGAATTTTTCCTATTACATTAGCTGATATAGGACTCAGAGACGTAGGCCATCATACCGATCTCCATTATCAACTATGTGTTGAATGTCTTGAATTATTCTTGTTAAATTCATGTTTTGTAAGTCAATTTTTAAATTATTTCATAAATTAATATTATAAAACAAAATTAAAATATATTAGCATAATATTTCTTAAGTTTACAGATCACTTGGGATACATCTAAACCTTATAGCTTTTTAACCCTATCATCATCATGTTATGGTTAATTCCACCTTAAGATGTGTCGACAATTATGCCAACATCATATTTACTCCTTGTGCATGTGTCCTTGCTAGGGGCATCATCAATTTTTAGCTCATTACTCAACTTGAACTTATCTTATTCATCTTCTATCTCACATCTCACATCCTATCCCCTCATCTATTCATATCATCCCACCCATAGTTTCTTCTTTCAAGTGGCCATACATCTCATTCTTCCCCACATGTCCCCTTGAGGGGGCATCATATCCAATGACATCATATTTACTAAAATTCATCCATGAAATGGTTTTTATTTAAAATACAATTACTCCTAATTTATTCCACTCACAATTCCTATTAAAAGAGTAGCAAAATGTATGCACCTAAATTCACTCATTTCATTACTATCATTAGTATTCCTATTATTTGACACTAATTTTACTTATCTCATTTATTCTAATTTATCCCCTCCTAATCATTTATCTAATGTCCCCACCCAATATTTATTTAATCACTAACCTTATTCATCCTCGCCAATTAATTAATCTATCCTAAATCCCTATTATCCCATCTTAATCTCATTTATCTATTATTTGGGAATTTTAAATTCTCAATGACCCACCTACTAGCCTATGCATAGGCTCTCCTACACACTTAGTCCCTAATCACCTACTTAATCCCTATCTAACCCATTCCTATGCCTAATTAATCATTAAGAATATTATAAAACTGGAGGATTATATAATTATGTATATTCTCCTCTCTAGAAAACTCTAAATCTAGAGGCTTACAAGTAATTTTAAATTCCTTGGATAATCCTTATCCATTGATCTCCCTCAACCAGCCTGAAATATCCACCATTGATCTTCCCCTCCCTTTATTTAATCAAATCCTCTCCTCTATGGAATGCCAATGAGTATCTATCTAACTTCTTCATTCCAATTTAGTCATTGAATCCTTCATCAAACATCATTATCATGCCATCATAATATCACAAATTTGAGTCAAGGTATATCGATCCAATCTCAATATCTTTTTATTTTACATTCCATTTTATCATGGTGTAGATCACTTAGCTTTAATTTTCTAATGCTATTTTAAATTGGTTTTATTCATACATTTCATTTGGTCTTAATGGCTCTATCACTTTAAATAGGTAGTTAGTTATTTTGGTTGATTGAATTGTATGATTTAATCCAAAGAGCTCAAAAATCCTCTACACTGATCTTATCACCTCAAATTATTTAATGGATTAATTTAATTTCACTTATTCTTCCCCTATTTTAGGATGATTTATCATTACAATTATTATGCCTTTTGTTTGAATCAAATAGTTATTCTTGTGACATGGTGTATAACCCATACCCTTTAATATCCTATCTTTACCTTATGATCAACTAGAAATAATATTTCTCATTATATCATTTCACACATAGATCTATATGTTCTTTACTCTTCCCTTATTTTTCCATCATACTAAGTACACATATGGTTATTCTTAAGATTGCATACTTTCTTATGGGAAACAATAATTATTTAGTAATTGACAAAAATCTCTATGTACTTTGTATACTGTAACCAAAGCCTAAAGCTTATTTGTGGTTGTCACTTATATCACTCATGTTTGGTTATTTCAAATTCATATGGAGGAAGAATAGAAAAAGACATAAATTTTTTAAAATACAAATCATTTAAACAAAAGGTAATGATAAAAATGCATCTATAAAATAAAAAATTAAAATCACACCAAAAGATGTGATTCTTATAATGATAAAAGGGCATCTATAAAATCAAAATTTAAAATCACACCAAAAGATGAGATTCTTATAATGATAAAAAGGCATCTATGAAATCAAAAGTTAAAATCACACCAAAAGATGTGATTCTTATAATGATAAAAAGACATCTATAAAATCACACCAAAAGATGTGATTCTTTTTTTAAGGACATCTCCTATTTCTAGTCAAAGCTCAAACTCCATAGTTGGTCTCATAATAGAGTCGAGGTCCATTGGGGCAAGATAGGCTAGTATATTAGGATAGGAGGTCTCAAACCTCTATACAATGTTACCTACCTTCTCATGCAAGTACCCAATCTTCACAGTATATTTATGACTCTATAAGAGGTATTAAGGAATGGGGAATAGATTATGGGATGGTGCACCCATTTTAATTTTATTGTATATATCACTTGCATGAGATTTTTTAAGTACTACACTTATTCACCCAAAAAATTATGTCTACTATGAAAAATATCTTATGACTTTATCATTCAACAAATTCCTATCAATTACTTACCTATTTGCTTATTATGTATCATGCCTACTAAGTATTGTTATAAATCCTACATCATGATTTTTCCATTTTTCATTATAATATTTCTAGTATTCCTCCATGATGAATATTTATTTTTAGTTGATCATGCCCCTTTGACCTTTATTTTGTGAGTTACAATGTAAGACCTTGGATAAGACCAAGCCTTTCTCACAAAAATTCCCAAATTATCATTAAATTCATTCATTTACCCTTTGTGAGTTACGGTGTAATACCTTGGATAGGACCAGGTTTTTCTCATAAGTATCCTCAAGCTACATACAATGTTTAGTCACAAAATAACTATACTTTTTCAAACAAGTAATTAATAAAAACCTTATATTTTTTATTTGTCATTTCACTTATCTTTTCTTGTACTTTACATTTCAATTCATTTCTTTTCATGTTTTTCATGATTCCCAACATGCTTTAGTGTGTTTTACATGTCAATTCTTTTTTGTCATTTATGTCATACATGCTTCCCAACTTGATTCAGTGTGTTCTACTCTTAATTTCATGTTTAGTATCTATTTATGTTTTACATGCTTCCCAATTTGATTTAGTGTGTTATACTTTTCATTTCATTTTTTCCCTCTATTTATGTTTTATATGCTTCCCAACTTGATTTAGTGTGTTCTAATTTTCATTTGATTTTTATCCTTTATTCATGTCTTATATGCTTCCCAATATGATCTTGTGTATTTTACATTACATTTTTACATTTTACACTTTTTGTTTATCATTATTTTACACCATGCTTTTGTTCACATTTTCTAGAAAAGAATCAAAATACATCATACATTTTATCATAGCATATATCAAGTATTAAAATGTAATAGAAAGAAAATACATACATCCGTAACATCCATGAGTCATAACAAAAAAATATCTATATATGAATGGCTCAAATGTTTGATACAATACAAAATGATATAAACATAATACACTCTCAACTCTACGGTTGTGATCCACATTGTTTATCTAAGGGTGGATGCGCTACACTACTCATAATTTCCTATGACTACCCCCTCCAAATAGACCACTACAAAGACTATGTTTGTGTACATAGCCTTAATATGTTCATATTGGCCACTTGTATTTGTACATGTGCTAACTCTATGGATGTAGACAAATGAGTAGACATATCCTAAATTAATGTTTTCCATGCCCATAGCTCCCCATTACCCACTCTTAGTGGTAATACCAACTATGCTACATCTCTCTATCTTTACATCTCTTTCACTATCTCATTGACCAATTGAAACCAACACATATAATTATGGGGAAAAGGTAAAAAAGGATCAATCATCTCCATAGTATTATGATGTGGTAACATGTCATCCAATATATCATGATGAGATACCTGTATCATCACCACCCATATAGCCTCATCTATAGTAGTATCTACAAAATGGAAACCAAATTTACATAGATCTCATATATATCTCAAAAAAAATTATCTATCTAGAATATATATACATATTCACAAAATAATCTAATCACCCATAAGACACTTCCTATGAAGCATGGATCTATGAGGTGGCAAAACTAGGTTAAAGAACATGAGCATGATACAAACCACTACAAATCTACCACATAATAGACCAAATCAGTATAGGCTATAATAAGGTATCTCACTTAGCTCATGCCTTTCCTTCAGTTAGTGCATCTAGATGTGGCATCTCCTCTACTAGTACCTACCTCCATCTAGGTTGTCATAGTGGTGGTCATGGTAGTATATGAAAACCATGTTGGGAGGAAAAAATAACTACCTCTACCTTTACCTTTGTTACTGTCACCAATTTCATCATCCCCAAGGTCTCAACTAGTATAGTCATATCATAGGAACATCCATAGGTGCTCTAGCACCTCCACTACTTTGATGATCCCTTGCATACCATGTCCAAAATTTGGACACTATAATAGGTACCATAGAGTACAAAAACCTAAAATAACATGGTAAATGATCAATAAGATGTGGATCTACCCACCATGTACAATGACCTAATCTATGCACAACTTTGTCCCTAAAAATTACTTAGCCATGAATGTAAAGTATCTATAGTACCCACATATGGATACCAAATAATCTCTCCTTGATTAATCATCTACAAAGCTGGGACATGTGACATAGACTATAATACATGGTCTTGTCTCCATTATAATACATGAGGTAAATTATCATGTATCGCATGTGGTAATCCAACATGATGATACATTATAAACCTCTCACATATCCAAGTACTCAAAAAATCATTGGACCCATAGTCATTTACCCTCAAGATAAGATAATATACAAATCATGTGTTAACTACACCCAAATCACCAATCCTAGATCATACATCATGCTATAATCTAATATAGTTAAACATAAGGCAACCACATATAGTGGAACCTTCCCATTCAACTTTTGATAGATCACACGAACTATCACAAGAATAATAATGGACTTCCATATATCTAGAATGGATAACACTTATATGTTAAAAAAATGAACTCACAAACCACCAAAATATCTCTCAAATCCAATCACCCATATAACTAATTCTAAGACTCATCTCTTAGTCTTAATCTCAAGAGTATTACATATGATGAGTACCCCTACAATAAGAAGTCTTAATATCACATGGACATCCTCTAGGGTAATATCCACCTCAATGGTATCCCCATCCACTACCCACATAAAGGTGTTGGTTATCTGCTCCCATGTCCTAAGAACATGGTGATTAACTCAAAAATCATTAGAATCCATTGCATATAAATAATCCCACTAAATCCTAGCATAGTCAATCATGCTCAATCTACTACTGTCAATATGTCTAACAAATTAGATAACTAAAATGCATCCACTAATCACCAAAGCCTCCATCATCTATGTAAAATATCAAACAAAAAATCATCTATTAGTTGTATATATTAGATAATCATCAAATTACATCACTAAAATCAATAATACATGAATTTACATCCAACTTAACTACTTCATCAACCTATATTGTCTTTTTTTTTTTCAACATTTCTTACTTTGTCAACCACATAACTAACTATGCCATATAGGGATATATTCTCTACTACATTATCCATATATCTAACTGCATCAACCACTATTGACTTATATTTAAATCAACCACTTACTATGAAGTCAATAAGTTTACCTAACACAGTATACTAATTACTAAAAAGTTAACCAACTAACCCTAATACATCAACCACTTGATACAAAGTTGGCCAGCTAACCCTACTACATCAACCACTTGATATAAATTCAACCAAATAAACCTACATAATCAACCACTTGCTATGAAGTTCACCACTAAGCCTAAATAGTTGGTCATTTACCATACTAAGTTGGCAACCTAAAGTTATACTAGATCAACTAGGCTATACACAGTCATCCACTTTAACATATTACACTACATCATCAAATAAATACACACTCAACCATTGCCAACCTAACTAGATTATCCATCTAATACATATTTGGACACTAAAATCAACTTACACATTTATAACTATGTTATCCTGGCCAATCCTATTTATTTTATGCATATATATTTTTACCTATTTATCACTAATACCCTAGACATAAATTTCTCCTTTTTAACCCTTACCCATTTTCACCATAATTCCTAATCTATCCCAAACTATTTTGGAGTAAATTTCACAACACAAATTTACCCCAACACCTATTTTTACAAATCTCCTTCATTTTACAACTAAACATGATAAAATTTTGTATTCAATAGACCCCATATTTGGACTAAGCTTTTAATAACTACAATGCATCCTCATCCTCATTTTCCTTTCATCCATGCCATTGTCTCTCTAATCACTCCTCTAGGTCATATAGAGCTTTGGTTTCTCAAAATAGTAAATATGAAAATGAATAGTTAAAATTCTATTATATATTTAAAATTTACAAATTCTTTCTCTCACATTTATTTACCAAAAAATCTATCTTTTTCTCATAACTATGCTTTTATGAGCTCTTTTTACAAATTGCAAGTTCTAAAATCCTGACAATGTAGAGAATTTTTTTATATTTAACCCATATTTTTGAATTAAATCTTATTTTTTCATGTCTACCTAATGTTCTATACAATTAACACCTCTTCTACCTACTTCTCACATAACCCTTATTTCACAACAACAAGGTAAGCGAAGGTATGTATTTTTTGATTATTTACTTTTATCTATTTTTTATTTTCTACTATAATTTGTTATCTTAGTTCTTATGTATTACTATGTTCTTTCTTGAATCACCATCCCATGTTATAACTATGTGACACATAATGAAATTTGAGTGGGGCATATGTTTCTATACAATATTTTAAAACTTCATCAATTAATGATGGTTTCTCTCCTACAAGAACTTGTTGAGTTTCAATCTCTCTGAGTTCACACCTTAAAGGGTGCATTGAGAAAGGGATGGGAAGACATTTGGCTTTTTTCAAGCTTTTTGGTCCCTATACCATTACCTAAACCCTAACTAATTTATACACTCCTCTAAGAAATTATCCTTCTAAAATAGCCCCTGACTAAGCAAAACACCATTTTCTTCATTTTCCTATTACATCAGCCAAGTTGATCTTCTTAAAGATTTAATGCATGTTATATAACTAAATTGGCCCAACAAATCTAGTTTAAAACCTAATGACTATTTTTACCATCTACAAAATTGAGTTGGTTGATCATGGTAGATAAACTTCTAAGATGGTTTAGGAACAATACTTGGCTATAAATAGCCCCATTCACTTTAATCCAAATTATAGGAACATTAATTTTCACATTGTTATAGATCATAATTCTACAAATAAGGAGTCATTGCTTAGGATTTTGCCTTATAAGGAAAGAAGCTTGTCTTATGGGAAAGTCTTGGATGAATAATAGTTGTTTTTTTAATCCTATATCTGATTTCTATAGTGTGATCCTTACAAAGCCACAAAAATGTCATGCAAATAACCTATTGTGGACTTAATTTTCACCCTTAGAGGTGGTCCTTTAGGCTCCATCCAACTAAGCCACAAAATTAGAACAACACTAGGCTATAGGTATCCTGTAGTGGGGTTGAACCTCAGGAGAAGGCCATCTTCCTTTTGATGGATCACCTAAACTAATGATTCTACTGGGAAAAGGGATAGAGAGGGGGTAAAGGGTTACTAAGAGAGCTAAAAAGTGATGCACCAAATTTAAATGAGAACTCATATAAGGATTAAATAAGCACTGAAGTAGCATAAGACAATAATAGCTGACAGAATCTCACAAACTAGATAATTTGCATATGTATTTCAAGAACTAGGCTCATGAGCAATGAGGAATTCTAAGATTCACATAAAACATCCTTCAATGGTAGAAAGAACACTAGTATAGACCTGAAACTAGCTTGAAAACACCTAAAAATAGGCAAGAAAGAAGGATAATGGATGTGGAAGACACTCCTTCACAATGCCATCATGCACAAACTTTGCTAAACATAATTTAGAGGTAAGAGATAGGTAAAGAAAATCTTTACTACTTCAAGATGTCTTTCATACAAATTTTGATAGGGTTTCACCTTATCAAATGAGAATATCTTTCTCTTAAAAAATGAGAGAGTGAATCATCTTAGAAGTTAGAGTCCATTTTTACAATGGGGAATAAAATGGGAGGTATACAAGAAAAGGGAAGAGAGAGAGGAAAGAAGTGAGCATACCAAATTCCATAAATGAGTTGCAACCAATTTTTGGAGTCCCAATCATATTTGGATCAATTAAGACTAATCCTTCATCAAAAAATTAACCTTGATTATATCCGAATAGTCTTTAAGTTCCCTCATTGGCTGAGAAATATACTAGGAGATAAAACTTTGTTGTTGAGGATGATGAGTCATGATCTACTAAGAAGGAAGAGCCTCCAAAGTCCAAATACTCTAAAAAAATCATTTAATGCTTCACCTGCACTCTCCAACCACTAGATATCTCTCTTGGATATATAATCCATCCTTCATTTAAATTTGTTATAAATATAAAATCCTTATATCTATGGACTTGATTGAGCGATAACTATGTTTGTTTTAAGCAACTACATATGCCTGCTAAAAGTGGATGATATGACTATGTCAAAAGATAAGACACTCATTTCATAATCATAACTCTTCCCCTAATTCAAAACCTAAACATATGTATAATATAGATGAAAACCAATCCCATTTATTATTTTTCATATATTCATAATGTCAATTAAGATCCATCAGGGTATTTAGTCTTATGATCATGAACAAGACTCATAACTTATTTATGGCATTGTACCACTAACTTCCCAATGTTGATGATATGATGGCCTCTTAAGAAGTTGTATGTGAAAGTTTGTTAAGGTGGATGATTGAGCTTCAATTGTGGAATTAGATTTGAAATATTTACTCTGGCTCAACCTGAATCACATTTAATCTTGACTTTAGCATTAGCCTGCATGGGTTCATCAAATATTTTGTTTTGACATGTCTACCTATGTGGTATATTATTGCAAGACTTTTTATCATATTTAAAAATATGAATGATACAAGTTCAAACATGTGTCATCATCTCATTCCCCTAGAACTTAATCAATTCTACTTCTTCGATCTCCTCAAGAGTTTCTTGGATTTGATTTTCACGTTGGCTATTGATATGTGGTCTACTTTCTAAATTATGTCAATTGGTATCCCTACATGTCTTCAGTGGATCCTCTATCAGTCTCCATTTAATTAATGTACTTATGCCACATAAAAAACTTGTGTGTAGCCTGAGCTCATTGACTTTTTGAATTTGATCTACATCATTGATATGCTTTTGCATGATTTAATGTGTGCCATCGATATTTGATATGCATGATCAAACACATGATATTAATGAACTAATTCACCATGATCAAGACATATGGAACCATCATGTTCATCCTCATGATCTTCTAACCTTTTAACCTTGTGCTCACCATTAGAGCTTTAATGCACCATTGAACATGCATCATAGATCTATTTTGACATATTGACCCTAGTCTTTAACATGGATCATTGATCAAGATTTGTATGAAAGAATATGCATCATATCATCAATATTAATTTAGGGTATTTTGAGCAACCAAATTTATGAGATTGACTACATGTCATTGATCTTTGATGTTGGCATTTAAGATCATGACACTTGGAATCCCTAAATTCAACTTGAAACTTACTGAATATTTTTGAATCAAAATGGCTATTTCCTACAGCTTTAATTTGATGTCCCCTAACATGTCTCACATTTTTAGATCATTTTTTAAGGCATAGACTCAGAATGGAACTTCCAAACTCTTTTGATAGAATGAACTAGGTGGATTGTGATTGAGTTTAGACCTTTTAAGGTCACCAATTATGTTTTAGCTCATTGTCCCATCTATGAAAACCAATTCCTTTATTAGTTTTATATCTAGTTCCACTCATTAAGAAGAGACCACTACGCCAAAATTCTGAAGGGATTAATTCCTTCCCTTGATCCTCAAACTATAGCTATAGATGATGATTGGTTAGGATACAGGCAAAAGATTTATATGTAGGCCAATTTAGCCAACATTTCTAGTGACCTCCTAGGATTGCATGCCTGCTATGGAACAAAATAGTTGCCTTGTCTGATCCATTGGGCATACAGGGTCACAAGTCTTTCCTTCTTAGCTAATGAAATGATATAAGGCTGTCTCTTTCTAAAAACCTCCTCTTAAAACAATAAGAGAAATAAGAACAAAATAAACATTGTGCCCAAGGTACTTATGGAAGGGAAACACAAAACTAAAATAATGTGCACAAGGCACTTAGAGGAAAACATAATAATCTACTCTAATACATAAAATGGTTACAAACTCTTTGAATAGCAAGGATTTAAATGAATGCCATTGACTGGGATGGGTAATACCTCTCCATTTAGATGGGCAAGTTGAAAAGCATAATGTTGTTTGTATCTATGTGTATACACCTTAAATTGGTTAAGAAACCACACATATCATGTCTCTTCACAATCCTTTCACAAGAGACTCTGACTAGAGAATATGAGTCTTATTTACATCTAGCCATATCTTTTTGTCTAATTTTCCTTGGTCTTATTTCATACCCTATATACTTTTTTAACTTTTACCAATCATTCATAACTTGCCAAACTTAACCCTTACTAATCTAGGTTACTCTTTTCATGCTTATTGCATCCCCTAGGTCCCAAACCCTTTGAACAATAGTGCCCAAATAAGATTACATCACTGAAACCTAGGGTGTCCAATTTTTGATGCTATTGCCCAAGTGTAACTTTAGTTCCAACGGTTAGTTTCTCCTGCTTCATAAGTCTTAACACTTTTATTACATTCATCTTTAAGTCTTTTAATGTTGACAAAATGTGAATAAAGCTCTAAAATTCAAAATAATGAGTCTCTTATATAAAGGACTACACAAGGCATTTTATATCTAGCACTTACTACTTTGACATATTAGACAATAAAAATTAATCAATAGTATAGCTCAGCTTTTCTACATCACATATAGACTTGAATACTTGATCAAGGAAAGGCCTAGGAAAAATTCACTCTTACATCTATCATAAACATTGATTATGCACGTTCCTTAAGGGAGAACTACATTTGATTTGAGACCCTAGCTTGAGGGTTAATGTAGGCACCGATCATAATAGTAAAGGTTCTAGATCATGTGATCATTCTTCCCCTAACCTATTTTTTACCCTTTTTGATTTTGATGTATTCATTGTTTACATGTGTGTAGATGGATACATGTATCAAATATTAAAATGGATCTAAATCAATTTTCGATGACTTTCAACCCTTCAAATTTGGCATGTATGCTCATATTGACCAAGGAAACAAAATCTAAAAATATTAGATCCTCAAGATAATAGCACCGAGAAGGACCATAGCACTGGACACCAGGGTGTCTTATCTTTGGCACTCTTGTTTGATCAGAAAACAAAAGCTAGATCCATATTCTTAATAGTATCTTAGTCTTGTTCTTCAATTTCTAGCCTCAAAATCCTCCATTTTAATATGAATCTAGATAAGTTAATTTATATTTATCTTGTATAATTATAAGTTTAAATCTATATTTTTCCCAATCAAAGTAGATTTTTCCTATCATTAGAGACCCTTATTATTTAGGATCTAAACACTAGATTCCCAAAAATAATAAATCATTTGGTGAACCCAACTTATTTCAAACCAATTTAAAACCCTAATTACCCTTAGGTTTTTTATTCATATTTTGTGCAAAAATTACATTACAAATTTTTGATTTTTTTATTAATTTTTGTACAATTATTCCATTCAAACATATTTTTAGAATTTAAATTATAGATATAATTTTCAAAAATTCTAAAACCCTAGCTCAAAACCCTAGATTTCCAAACTAGGTCCTTAAACCCCAAGTTTCCCTCCCTTACAAATTTTAGAAATTAATTTCAAATTTTTTGAAAATTGTTTAGTGTGCCAAAAATATTTTCAAAATTTCTAAATTAGTAGTTTTTTTGTACAAAAATTCAATTTCAAAATTTTGATTTTTGTATCAATTTTTGTGCAATTATATTGTTAAAATTAATTTTAGAATTTAAATTAAAGCCATAATTTCAAAAAAAAATTATAAAACCCTTGCCCAAAACCCTAGATTCCTAAACTAGGTCCTCCACCTTCAAACCATTCATCCTTGCAATTTTTAGAAATTAATTTTGATTTTTTTGCAAATTGTATAGATAGTCATAAGCATTTTCAAAATTTCCATGTTAGTATTTATTATTACATTTTTTTGTTTAATAGTAATTAATATTATTTTTGGTGAAAGAAATAAAATGACCACTCAGGCACTTCTTCCCTCTCATTCCATAGACAAACTTCTTAATTTTTTGCATAATTATGATAATGAGTGGACAAATTTGCAAAATTGCACATTAGCTAAAAATGTGGAAAATAATTTTGTTAATAATGAAGATAATTACTATTGTTACAATGAGGGATATTATCATACATATTAAAGTGATAGTGAATAAAAAGTAGATGCATCTTCTCCTCTTAAATCTATCTGTTTCAACCCTTCTTCTAAAGAAAATATTTTTGATAAATGGGAAAAATACTTATCACCTCATTATCCTATGCACATTGCACAAAATGAACAAATTAGTCATGCACTTCCAAATGAACCTCTAATAGGTGATAATTTTCTTCCATGTGAACCTAATCAGTCTCTCTCTTTTGATACTTCTATGTTCAAAATACAACAATATAAAGGCAATAGAATAAAATTACCAAAGCATAGTTAAAATGATGCATCTCATGCTCTCAACTCTACTTTATCCAAAGAATGTTCAAATGATAACTCTCTTACTCTTAATTCTCATACTACAAATGAATAAAATGTATACACTCCATCCATGGATAGCATAGATACACATGATATTCGAAATTCCAATGATAACTTATTACATATTAGAAAGGAATTAAATTCCTCTCTTACACCTCATCTTAGCAATGATGGAAATGATAATGAGTATGATAGTGAAAATGCAAATGAATATGAGAATGAAAGTGAATATGAAAATGATACTTCAAATTCTAATATTTCAAATGAACAAAATTTAGATTATGATAATGCATAGAATAATGATGACTATTATGCATATAGTGAAGAATAAAATGCATCTCATGCTTCTACCTCTTCTCTCACTCCCTCTCAAATACAATTCATGTTAAAATGTTTCTCCTACTTTTATTCATAATTATATTTCAAATAATTCACATGATAATAATAATAATATCACATCCTCTATGAAATTATCATGTGATTCACTAAAACACAAAGATACCAATGAATCTCCTAGTTCATACCCTGCTATAGTATAAGCCAATTCTCACTCTTCACCTAAAGAGAATGGTATCTCACATCCCTCTAGGAAGGTCCCAATTATCATTACTCCCAATGTTCAAGTGAGTAGACCCCCTCTTTATGATCCAATTGCAAAATGTAGCATTCCCATGGTTAAAATTAATAATCAAATTCAATGATTAAATGAACCACTTCAAGACACTAATGCACCATCCCAAGAGATCATCTCTTTGATGCATGTAATTGGTTAATTACAACAACAATTACATCTCCTTAAGTTGGAAAAAATAGCTTGCAAGTCTTGGATGGATGCCTATGATCTACATGGTAACCCTATTTTGAAGAAATTCATAAAAGCTTCATTTCCTAAGTATTTATAGATACCATCATTACCTCACTTTGATGGAACTAGAGATCCATTTGTACACCTTTAGGCCTTTCAAAAGGATTTTCCATCTCATGCGAGCCCATTGATTCTACTCAAGTTATTCTAGAAAACATTAGTGGGAGAAGCACAAAATTGGTTCTTTCATCTACTCCCCATTGGTTCATTACACACATATGATGACTTAGAGGGGGAATTTCTTAGATATTACATCGTAAACATGGGCCCTCGTGTTACATATGAAAAACATACCACACTATATCAAAATTCTTTAGATCCTATTAGTGAGTATATCTTAAGATTTAAGGCTCACATGTTAAGATTTATATACAAACCAATAGATCTAGAGATTCAACATATCTTTATTAAGGGGATTCACCAACCTCTACTCGAGCATCTACTATATTAGATAGATTCTTCTTTTATACACTTGTGTTATACAGTTTTATCTTTGGAAAAAAATGAGATTGATTGAGGTAGATTCAGTGTATTGGATCAATCTAGATTTCAAAACAACATCTTCAGATATATCTCCTAGCACTCAACATCCTCCATGTCTTAGACAAGATAGGAGATCACAACTAAAAAAATAACTAGTCAAGAACAAAGATCTATTTTATAGAGCACAAATTGCAATTTGCACTACAAAGAACAAAAACAAAGCACCACTATAGTTTGATTCAGAGTGGGTTAGCCCATCTACCATATTATCAAGACTACTAGATAGGAGGTTAATCACATTACCTTTTACTCATCGATGAGATCCACATCTCTTACATAGACACCTAGATTGACCTTTTTGTAACTATCATCATATACATGGACATAGATATAATGACTATTTTAGACTCAGAGATTACATTACTAGATGTGTAGATAATGGTATCATAACATTCACATAGGGGGCACAAAATTCACCTCCTTTATGAAACCCTAGACCTCATTCATCCATGACTAAGTCATCCTAAGACATTCCTTTATATGAATCATTAGTCACTCATCATGAACACAATGTAGTTTTAGGATAAAATCTCATAAGAGATCTCCTATTCCACCACCTTAGAAGGTTTGGAAACTAGTAGAACATGAAAAAACTACATATAGAATCATAGTCCAAGGAATACATAGTGTAGTTCCATATACATATCTAGTAGAGTCACAAGCACCACAATAGAGTCCTATTCATGAGAGATATTCACTACAGATAAGTTTTTAGGGTACTATATCATGTA
Source organism: Torreya grandis (assembly GCA_037957365.1). NCBI lineage: Eukaryota > Viridiplantae > Streptophyta > Pinopsida > Cupressales > Taxaceae > Torreya > Torreya grandis. The sequence goes on from JARHVA010000175.1 coordinate 3,317,455, forward strand.
GCAACCCACTATGGTTAAGATTAGATAAACCCTCATCACATGTTATAGTTCCATATTGATCTATTTCTCAGTCATATGCATCATCGTAGAGGCCATAGGGTGTTATTTCATGTAGTAATCCACTATGATTATGAATTGATGAGCCTCATCCATAGTACATAGTTTTATTTGCACATCCAAGAAGGTTGCATTTTTTAGAGTCTCCATATATAGCTATAATTAGAACATAGTAGGTAGTATTAGATACAACATATGTTCTTACACAACATGAGTAGTATGGGTATTTATTCAATTGACCATCAGGGTTCAAATAATGATACGATACATATATACCTCCACTTAATAGGGAAATGATGGAGCCAAAGGTTTAGCTAACCTTTGCATTCTTGATCCACTCTTAGGGAGGTAATACACACATAGTGCTATCTTACATCCCCATAATAACAACTAACATTCCTAATTACCTTTAACTATCCATAGCCCAAAACCTACCTATTAAATTCTAGATATTACCAAATCAACTGATCCAAACCCTTTATCAATCTCAAATTAACTCATCTTATCTAAATAAGTTACTAATCTCAAAATCTAGACTTTACGTATATCTTACTTGCAAACCAATTCACTTTACCAATTACAAAAAATAGCAAAATTTTCACTTACATATGATTAAAAATCAAACATTAACATAAAATCAACTATTTGAAATCAAAACATTTTAATACCAGTATATTCCAAAATCCATAACATGAATATGATTAAATCCAAACTCAAACTAGTATATATATATATATATATATATATATATATATATATATATATATAACTAAGTTTTCAAATACATATACACTGTATCAAATACAATCAATCATGAATGGGTATCATGACTTCACTCTTAGTATCACTCGCTCCTCCATTACTAGTCCTATAATCTAGTCTCACGATCAACATCCCCACACGTCCTTGAGCTCTTGAATGCCTCTTACACTAACTATCTCACTCTAACAATTGACCATGCTCCTCATGCAAGTTTTCATATCACCATTTAAAATCCATGTAATCATCCATAATATTTTTGCTCACCATGCCAAAATCAAGTGGAGACATCTTATACCTATCCAACTCAGCTCTCAGCTCATCTCTCTCTCTCTTGCTACCCTAACATATGTAGTTGTAGCTATAGCAACCCTATCAAAAAAATGAGCATAAATACCAGTTATAATCATCACTCACTATATCAAACCCTCCATAAAATCATCATGAAAATTTCATGTGAGATCTTGAAGGGTTGACTCAATGATGGTCTCCTAAAATTCATCATCTCCCCTCCCCACCCTAGTAGGTGCTCATCCTGTGCACCTCCCACTCCACCTACACACATAAAATGTACAACACTACATTAGATATATAATTTCAAATCAAACTAAAGCACAAATGTAGGTACAATTCAAATACAATCACAACTTACCTCCCATCATCTAAATCAGCTCAAGATACTCATACACAAGAACATCTACTCCATCAACAAGACATAATGGAGTCCACCAATGCCTAGACCACCATGTAGCATATGCCTCAGTACATCCCACATCATCTAGATCAAGAATATTTATATCCACATATCTCAAATCTAAAGGTAATGGTACTAATTTAGCCTTAATGGGTCTCAAATGAGATCCTACTCTTATTGGTGTCTGTGTACTCCTCAACCATACCCATGTTATAGGAGGAACATCCTATCAAACTCCAAACTTCCTAGTCATGTACTCATATTGAAATCACTCATACACTCTAACCTAGTGGTCATGTATCCAATAATTGACCCTCATTTATGTCAAATACACTCCACCCTCTTCCCACCTAGGGCATCCTCTTTAAGACCTCTATATGAAATCATGGACCTTCAGTCTATCCAAAACTCATCTATAATGATCTATCCCAAAAGACCTGATAGCCACTAAACTCATCTACCACTCCCCAGATAGCTATGGAGGTGCCCAACTCTCCCTCAATAATCCAATTAATCACATAACTATTATGTGTTCATAATCCCAATAATGCAATAGAGTAACTACACCCACACCACCACTGAATGCCTCCTACATAAATATGTATAAATCTATGTATAAATGGGAAACCATAGTCCTACCCCATGAGAACATAGTACCATACATCTCAACACTATGAACCACCCTATGCATCTTATAGGCAATAAAAACTCTGCTACCATCCACTACAATAAATAAAGCCAACAACATGGCTAACCACTTCCACAAGTGTGGAACACTTGACTACACAATAAATAACAATAATAGATTTCTATCACTACCTCTTAGATTTGAATTTGAAGGAAACCAACAAAATATAGGGATGCATGATCAATGGCATCAACACCCATATCATCTTGCAATATCACTAATCACCCACTAACTAATAGATGAAAAATCCAATACACATCCTTTAAGGTCACAATGATCTCTCCTATAAGAAGCCATAATGTAAAAGTGTCTACATTCCACCTCTCACATAAGGTGGTGATCAAATACCTATCCCACTACACAGTATTTAGGTCACATACATGACCCAATCCTAGTCTATCTATCATGACTCTCTCATTAGATGATAAGGGCAACATCCTCAATGTCTCCATCACCTAGCCTTTTTGGAACTCTCTCATCTACACATCACCCTAAAAACATCAAAAAACAACATATATATCATTCAGTCATGATAGGAAACATATCTAAGCAACACAACAACATGAAATAACTCAGAAACTAAAAAACTATCCTTACCGAACAACACTATAAAAGGACACTAACACTAGACAATAGTGCCAAAACTTGGACAACAACATTGCATCCTAGATAAGAGTGCTACCTTTTGTACAAGAGTGTTGAAAAAAACTAAACATTTCCTAAACAACTTAAAATAACCTAAAAACATCAAAATCAATATTTTAATAAGGCAAAAACTAGGTACTTTCATTACTCACCAGGGTAATATCTCTACCATCTTGAATCTGGGCTACCGACTACTCAAAATGGGTCATGGAAGGTGCTCGTCTCCTAAGCATCTTCTCACTCTAGAGCTCCAATATCTCAAACTAGTCAATGCACAAATGAACCCAAAGTCAATCAAAATTCCTATATCAACTAACTTTTTTTATTCAAAAGCAAAATACCATTTTGCCCATATTTAGAACCCTATAGCTCCATTTTACAAATCATTTTGTTTAAAGGGAATTGTGACAATGATACCTTTGACATCACACATGCCTTACTCTCTCAATGCATCATCTACCTACTATGGCATACACACATCCATATACCTTTTTTTTTACCCCAACACATAAGCTTTGGTCCTAACTAATCATGAACACATTTAAATCATAGTAATTCAACTCTCACGAATCAAACAAAATATGTTTGATATATTCACTACATGCTAACCTAGTTACTATTCATATGCCACTGGTCATCACTTTTGGCTCAACCTCCTCTATCATAGATCTCATCCCTCTCCTTAAAAGGGGGGCATCATTCCAACTATCTCTATAAATCACCTAGTATCCCTATCAATTCCTATAGGTAAATACACCTTGGTTATCACATCTCCAGTAGTCAGATTATTAGATTCAACTTAGATCCATTGAAACATACAATGATTTAGACTACATGGGTTACTCAACATGGTTTTTACACCTCCAAAATTTATATTATCAGCATTTAGTATATATTGGTCAAGATTATACAATAATTTATATTATATGAGTCACTTAGCATCACTCAGCTCAGATTAGTCAAGATTATACAATGATTTAGTTTATATGGGTCACTCAACATCACTCAGGCATCTAGAGGGATATACCATCAGTTTATAGATACACATACTATTTAGATATAGTGGTTTAGATTATATGGACTCACATTGAATTTAATATAGACTCAAACTTAAATACTAGATTTGGGGGCATGTCCATTACTACACATCTCATACATACAACTTCATATAACATGACACAGTTATAAGACTAGATAACATATTATAGGCATAATGCAGAGCACATTGTTTATTTTATACATGGGATATGGCATGATAGGTAATGCCACATGTGGTTATACATATTTTTATACTATATAGATACATCACTCATATACCAGATTTGGGGGCATGGTATATATGTGCATGTTCTTCATCATCCAAGATTATACAGACTAGAATGGTAATACATGCCATTTTCTTCTTACACATTTACTAGAGTTTTTAGATTAGACCCAAGCATACCTAGGTTATCACCAAGTTGGACCATATAATCATCTATAGTGTTTGGTCCATATCATTACTCAATCCTAGGAATTTATATAGGACAAAGGGTAGACATTGGTCTTGGACCTCTAAACACTTCTCATTTCTAGTTTAGATTATTCAAAGTGGGGGCATGATTTATCTTGATTTTTAGATCATAAAAATTATACACACATTACAAATTACATGAGTATATGTGGGATAGAGGGTAGACATTAGTTTTGGACCTTTGAGCATTTCTCATTTCTCATACAGATTTAGTATAGGGGGTATCCATTTCAGGGATTCCTTCTTTCTCTAGGAACTATTCAAATTAAATACAAGGGGTATCTATTTCATGAATTCCTTATTTATCTAGGCACTATTCAATTCCCTATCCACTTCCCTGGTTAGGAAGTTTGATTCTTTTTTAGTACACTTATCTCCACACAAGTAAGTTCAGGTACACATCTTCTTTCTTTTTTTACTCTAGTACTTCATTTCATTACATCACTAGATTAAAAGGGGGGCAAATATATACACCCTAAATTTGTCAAGTAACCACACATATCATGTCTTTTCATGTCCTTTCATAGGAGACTCTGACTAGAGAATATGAGTCTTATTCACATCTAGCCATGTCTTTTTATCTAATTTGCCTTGGTCTTGCTTCATACCCTAGACACCTTTTTGACTTTTTCTAGTCATTCATAACCTGTTAGACTTAACCCTTATTGACCTAGGTTACTCTTTCCATGTTTGTTCCATCGCCTTTGGTCTTGGACCCTCTGGACAATAATGCCCAAATAGGACTATAACATTGAAACCCATGGTGTCTAATTTTTGGTGCTATTATCCAACTTGGTTCTAACAGTCAATTTTTCCCACTTCATAAGTCTTAACCTTTTTCTTAGATTTGTCCCTAATTTTTATAATGTCAACAAAATGAAAATAAATCTCCCAAATTCAAAATAATGAGGCTATTATATAAATGAATACACAAGGCATTTTATATCTAGCACTTACTACTTTGGCACATTAAACATAATAAAAATTAGTCAATAGTATAGCTCAACTTCTTTGCATCACACATAGACTTACATGCTTGATCAAGGAAGGGCCTAGGCAAAATTCAATTTTTATCTATTGTGCACATTGATCATGCATGTTCCCTAAGGGAGGACTATATTTTATCTAAGACCCTAGATTGAGGGTTAATGTAGGCAATGGTCATAATAGTAGGGGTTTTAGATTGTGTAATCATTCTTCCCCTAACCTCATTTTTTTCCCCTTTTGCTTTTGATGTATTCATTGTTTACATGTGTCTAGATGGATACAAGTATCAAAGATTAAAATGGACCTACAACAAGCTATGGTGACTTCCATCCCTTGAAATTTGGTACACAAGCTCATATTGACCAAGTGAATAAAACCCAAAAAGATTAGATCCTCAGGATAATAGCACTGAGAAGGACTATAACACTAAACACCAAGGTGTCTTATTTTTGGTGCTCCTATCCAATCAAGAAATAGAAGCCACATCAAAATTCTTGATAGTATCTCAGTCTTATTCTTCATTTTCTAGCCTCAAAATCCTCCATTTTAATACAAATCTAGATAATTTAATTTCTATTTCTCTTGTATAATTATTTGTTAAAATCTATATTTTTCCTTGTCAAGTAAATTTTTCCTATCAATTCAGACCCTTATTATTTATGATCTAAACACTAGATTCCCTAAAATAATAAATCACCATAGATCAAGTAAGGGCCACTCTATAAGCTATCAAACTTTATATGGTTGCCTAGCTTGGCCTTTTTTAAATCCCACTTGAGGACTAAATCCCCTTTTTTGAAGTCCTTTTTTATGTATATCTTACTGAAGACTTTATTGACTTGAGCTTGATGTGACTCTAGTGTCTTCATTGCAAGGTCCCTTATTTATTTAAGCTCTATGAGCTCTATCATCCTCATGATCATAGGTTCACTCTTTATCAACTCAAGCTGATGGGCTAACTCCAAGGCAAGTAATTCAAGAGATATGGAAAATTTGGCCTCCTTCCTATATATAATGATAAATGATGAGTTTCCAATGACAACTTTGGGAGTTAATATATTAGCCCATAAGGTTGTCTTTAAATTTGTGTGATACACTCTTTGATTCTTTTTTATAGTCCTCCTGATAATCCTTATCAAGTTTTTATTTGTTGACTCTACAAGTCCATTTCCTTGGTGATATTAATTTGAGGATGTAATAATGTAACTAAAGTTCCCATTTACTTGTCTTCATGCCAATAAATGATAAGGCATTGTCTAAAATTATTGTTGATGGTACACCAAAACTCATGATAATGTTATCATAAAAGTCCAACACTACTATTTCATTGGCTCCTCAGGGTAATTACTTCCACCCATCTATTGAATTAGTTAATAGTAGTGAGTACCCATTTGGGTGATCCATTAAAAGGTAGATTGATCATTCCTATGAAGTCCAGACCCCACTACATAAAGGGTTATTCCACCTAGATTGGGTTGAGAGGAAGGGTTGATGATCCTTTCTTACGTACAAATAAAACACACTTTTAGAAATTTTTGACCCATGAATAGGCATCTTTGAAAAGTTTGGGATAGTAATAACCATCTCCCATCACTTTTGATATTGTAGTCTATACATTAAAATGTCCTCCTACATGCCCATCATTGAATTGCTCCAAGAGCTTTGCCACTTGGTCATCATCAATGCACCTAAAAAACACTCCATTGAGGTTATTTTTAAATGGAACCCCATCAACCAATGCATAAGGTATGGACTGAAGTCGAAAATAAATTCTATTTTCTCTATCCATATCTTGTGGACACTCACCTATCACCAAGAAATGTGTCATATCCTAGAGCCAATTGGTGTGAGGTGGAGGTATATCTATTTTTGGGTTACTTGTGTCACCAAGATAACTTCTTTGTCTTCATGAAGATCATCAAACATATGCTCACATAAGATTTTATCTCTCACTATCTTAGTGACCTTGATCTCCATTTCATACTCTATGATCTTGGTAATCTAACCAACCCTATTTTCATTCAAGTCTTTGTTAATAAGGAAGTCCCTTACTCTAGGATGAGACACCATAAAATAAATCTTGCTATTGGAAATCATTGGTCTAAACCTTTTAAAGATTGTTACTATAGCAAGGACTTGATTTTATACAAAATTATAGCTTACCTCATACCCCTTAAGCCCTTGAATAAAAAATGCAATTGGCTACTCAAGTCCTTCACCATTATTTTGCATTAGCATAAATTATATATTATCCATATTAATAAAGGTGTAAAATATGAATTCCCTTGATAAGTCAAGATTCATGAGCAAGGGTTCTTGGGCAATGGCTTACTTGATGGCCTAAAAGGCTACTTTACTTTTATTTGACTAAGTGAACACTTAGTTCTTATTCAACATGGCATTGATAGGTTTGACCAAGTTTTTAAATGAACCTTCTCATGAAGTTTATTTTCCTAAGGAAACTCTGGAGTCCTTTCCTATGCTTGGATAAGGATAATTCTAATATGACACTAATTCTATCAAGATCAATAGCTAATCCCTAATTTAAGATAATATGTCCCAAGATTTTGACCTCGTGGACATAAACACACACTTATTGGGATTAAACTATATCCCATATTATTTGCATCTTTCAAAGATTAATCTTAGGTGATTCAAGTGCTCACTAGCCTTCTTAGAGAAAAATGTCATGTCATCCAAGTAGAAAAGCACCATCTGATTTAGCAATCCTTAGAAAGGCATGTACATGTATCTTTGAAAAGTTACCCCAAAATTTAACAAGCCAAAATGTATCTTTTGATAAGCATATGTGCCCCACTTTATGGTGAAGGCATTCTTGTATTGGCATTCTTATCTTACTAGCACCTGGTTATATCCTAAGTACCCATCCAAAAGAGAGAAACTATCTAAACCAACAACCATTTGAAAGAGTTACTCCATGGATGGTAAGGGGTAGTGATCTTTCAAAGAGACCCAAGTAAAATCCCCAAAGTCAATAAATAATCATATTTCACCATTCTTCTTCCTCATAGGTACTAGGTTAGCTACCCACGAGGAGTGCTCAATAGGAAAGTTGATATTGGATTAAATTAATTTAGTCAATTCTTTCCTCATAATATCTTCAATTTTGGGGTTTATAGGACTTTGATTCTACCTAATAGGCTTGGTATTACCCTCCAATTCTATAGTATGTTGGGATAGCTTGGGATCAAATCCACTCAAATCACTATATTCCCAAGCAAAGATGTCTACATATTCCTTAAAAAGTTCAATGAAAGCATGAATTTTAGCCTTAGTGCTTACCTTTCCAAGCTTGAGGAGCCTATTTTTGAGGCAAGGACTATTTCATAGTTCTCCTCATCAATTGACATCACTATCTTGTCTTTCCTCATATGATATCCTTCATGGAAAAGACCTTTAAGGGTGACCAGACCTTTAGGAAGTTTTGTAGACCTCATTTGAATAATTTGGTATTCATACTTATGTTAGAATTTACCTTGGTTTATCGAGGAAAACTCTACTTCTTTTTACAAGAATTAAGCAATCTGCTAGTCACTATCAAAAACCTACCAATGAGCCTCATTATCTAGCACTAATGGTCGTACTACCACTTTAACTTATGGCTATTATTTGGACTTTTTCAACTCATTTGGGATGTCAAACTGAGCTCCCACATCTTCTAACATTTCATCATGTTGGTTTTGGTTCCTTGGCACTGCTTGGATGTTGAAGGCCTCAAAGTCCTCAAGTATATCCCATACTCTATGTTTATAGGATTTCATCAAGGGATTATTTGTGATTTTTCATCCTTTAACCTGATGCACTATCATCTCACTATCTCCATATACTTGTAACTTCTTTATTGCCCTTTTATTAGCCCATTGAAGGCCATGGATAAGGCCCTCATACTCAGCTATATTGTAAGAAAAACTGAATTGGAATCTGTAAGAAGAGAAGTAGTTATCATTAGAGGGAGATACTATCATTGCCCCTGTAGCTACCCCATGTTTTCTCCTTGATTCATCAAATAATAATTTCCACAATATACTACTATCTTCTTATGGCCTAGTGAGGGATGGTATGGACTAATTCTCTTTATGCAAGCAATAGATTCCCATGTATCTTTCCTTGAAACTTTCCAAAGGGTCAATTAATTGATTTTTACTCCATAACTTATCCAAGAACATATCAGGTATCTCCTCAGGATGAGTGTTTAGTTTTTGACCAACTAGGTGTTCATTTTTATCAAGGATGGTACAATTGGTGTTTGGGCTATTTGGATCATAAGGCTTAATGTGAAATTGTGTAATAGGATCATCTTTTATGGATACCTTGGTCCCATACCTTATCCTAAAATCCATGTAGGACCAATTTGCTACTAGATAACCCCTAATTTTAGCTATGAAGTCTCTAGATAAATATAGATAACAACAAGGAGGCACATCTAGAATCAACACATCATGAGCAACTAAAACACTAGGATAATCATGCAAGGTCAAGTTTAGACCTTTGATGATGCTATCTATTTTTGTGGGAGATCCATCAAGCTATAAAACTTTCTTAGGTTAGGGTTCATACTTCAAACCAGGCTAATCTACTATTGACTTTGGTATCACTAAAGTACTTGTTCCACTGTCTACCATGCATTTATGTACCAAGGAATCACTAATGATCATAAAAATCTAGAAGGGAGGAGGTTTGACCACCTTATTTTATTACCCTTCATTAGATCCCTTGGTTGTATTGGTGATAACTACATTTTCCTTATTTGGTGGCTTGTCAGAAACATTGATCTTTGGAAAACCTTCTTGAAGGATATCCACTTGATCAGGCTTAAAAAGCATGTCCCACATTGGCACACTCACAGTGGACTTTTTCATTTATTCAATAATATTTATGGGAAAACCACTAACTTTTACTTGTTCTTTAGGAGCCACAAATGTGTTTTAAACTTGTGATTTATGGGGTACAAAGGTGTTTCTTTCATTTTTATTATTTAGAGCTATTAAAAACTTTGGACCATCAATAAGTTCACTTGTATTTGATAGTAATGGAGTAATAGTAGGAGGCTCTTTGACTACTCCCTATTTACCATTTACGTTCCATATTGTGAACCTTATATTAGCTATCATTGGAATGTAGCTTGGATAAAACTAGCTTATTGATTAGATGCATAACATTCTTCTTGTTCATAATTAACCATTGTAGCACCTAATTGTCTTGGAATTTCATTATACCCTTAGCCTTATTAAGGATATTATGGTTTTGTCATCGTAGGTACTTCTATGTTCTGAGCCATAAGAGATTATTATATCCATAGCTAGCACCTTGATGTCATTGCTCATTGAAATCCTAATTGAACTCAATGTTTAGGATAATGGATTGATCAAAAGATTGATTCCAAGGCATGGTACCCTCAAATTCTTGAGAAATGCTGTTCTGATTAGGTACTAAAGTATTATAAGTACTTGCAACATTTGGGTTATAATTGTTTTGACTAATGTAGTTATGCTGCTCCTATCCTTGGCCTTGTCCTTAGAAATTTCCTTTTTAGGGTGGCATATTTGCTTGATAAGACTACTACTGAGGTTGATATGTAGATTGATAAGGTCTATTGAACTGGGCTTGCTACCTCTTCACATTTACCAATTCATTCCCAGAGGATTAAAACATACTCTTAAGCTTTTAGAAGTTTTTGTGCTCTTAGGAATCGCTAGCTTGACTAGTTGAAGTCTTTTCCTACTTTGGTGTAGGTATGGCATCAAGTGTTGGCATAGGAAGAATGGTAGCAAGGGGAGGAATGATGATAAGGGGTAGTTGAATATTAGGAAACAAAAGGATTGGTGGCCTACGTGTAAGCTTGCCATCTTATACTAGAAAATTATCTATTTTGATTGTCATCTCATAAGAATTTGGTAGTATGTTTCCTCCCATAAACTGAATCATTAGGATAATATCACTATTGAGAAATTTAAAATAGTAAAGGAAAGCATAGTTTAAAGTAGGCCTGATAATGACTAGGATCCTATTCCATGTATTTTGAAATTTGGTATTGAAGTATTGCATTAGTTTATAAGGGGCCCTCTTGATTGTGGTTAGCTATTCTACAAGTGACAAGTGATCATTTTTTTCTTCAAAAATTTTACAAAAAGTATCTCCTAACTAATCCCATGATGTGAAGGAGTTAGAAGTAAGGTTTATATATCATTCTAAGGATTTTCCATTGAAAGAGATGGCCAATAGTTTAATAGCCACATTTTCCTCATTGATGACATGAATATTACAAAAGTTGGCTATATCTTTGAGGTGTTCAAAAGGGGTTGTATAATTGTCTCTCATAAAGTAAGGGACACTTTTAAGAGCTATCACTAGGATAGGATCATACTTCTTGAGGTCCAAAGGAATTTGACCATTGAAAGCCATAAAAGGAAAAGATTTAAGGGATGCCATGGTAGTGAAAGGACCTAACAAAGATATTCTTGTAGAGGTAGATTTTTAAATTGGTTTATAAGGAAAACTTATTTTATATGGATGTGTATTAGAAAACCTTAACATTTTTACTAGGTTTAAAGGTAATTCAACAAATTAAAAAGGAAAATCTATATAAGTTGATCTTATAGTCACCTTTGGCATGAAAGATAGCTACTGCTCTACACAAAAATGTTGAGTGTTCTTAGGAGTCACCAGATACTAAAAGGTGAAAGCTATAACTATTACAAATTTATCAAACTAGCATTACACTTGACCAATATTTTTTAAAATTGATTCCCAATAGTCATGCTAGAAACTATTGTGAACTAAATTTTCACCCTTAGAGGGGGTTATTCAGGCTCCCTCTAACTAAGCCAAAAAATTGGAGTGACCCCAGGCTGTGGGTATCCTGTAGTGGGGTTGAACCTTTGGAGAAGGCCAACTTTATCTTGATGGATCACCTAAAATAATACTTATACTCAGAAAAGGTATAGAGAAGGGGTAAAGGGTTACTAAGAGAGATAAAAGGTGATGCACCAAATTTAAATGGGAATTCACATAAAGATGAAATAAACACTAATGTATCATAAGACAATATTAGCTCACACAATCTCACAAATTACCTAATTTGCATAAGTGTTTCCTGAACTAGGCTCACAAGCAATGAGATTCACACCAAGAATCCTTCAATGGTGGAAATAGCATAAGTTCAAACCTATAAATAACTTGAATCACCTAAAAATATGCAATAAATAAGGACAATGGATGTTCAAGACACTTCTTCACAATGTCATCATGTATAATCTTTGCTAAACATAATTTAGAGGCAAGAGATAGGTAAAGAAAATCTTTATTGCTTCAAGAGGTATTTCATACAAATTTTGACAGGGTTTCACCTTATCAAATAAGAGTCTCCTGCTCTTTAAAAATGAGAGAGTGAATCTTGTCAAAATTTATAGTCCATTTTTATAATGGGGAAGAAAATGGGAGGTATAGGAGAAAAGGGAAGAGAGAGAGGAGAGAAACAAGTGGGCCAAATTTTATAAATGAGATAAAACCACTTTTTGGAGTCCTAACCACATTTAGATCAATTAGGACTATTAATTCCTCAATAAATTAACCTTAATTATCTCTAAATAGTCTTCAAGTTCCCTCATTAGCTTAGAAACATACTAGACAAAACTTTATTGTTGAGGATGATGAGTCATGATCTATTAAGAAAGAAGAACCTCCAAAGTCCAAAGACTAAAAATTCATTTAATGCTCCACCTTCACTCTCCAACCACTAGATCTCTCTATTACATTTATATGCCATCCTCCACCTACCTTCATTATAAAGACAAAATCATCATATCTATGGACTTGACTGAGCCATGACTATGTCTATTTTAAATGACTGTATGTACTTGCTGAAAGTGGATGATATGATTATGTCAAAAGATAAAATAGTCCTTTCATAATCATAACTCTACCCCTACTTCAAATCCTAAACATAGGTATACTATAGATGAAAACCAATCCCATTTATTAGTTTTCATATAGTCATAATGTTAATGAAGATCCATTAGGCTATTTAGTCTCATGATCATGAATAAGACCCAGATCTTCTTTGTGGCATCATACCACTAACTCCCCAAGCTTGAAGATATGATAGCCTTTTAAGAGGTTGTAGGTGAAATTTTTTTGAGGTGGATGACTAAGATTTAATGTTATCAATATATTTGAAATATTTGCTCTAGCTCAACCTAAATTGCATTTGATCTCAACTTTAGAATTAGCCTGCTTGGGTTCACCAAATATTTTGATCTGATGTATCTACCTATGTGACATCTTCTTTCCATGAATTTTATCATATTTAAAATATTACCATTATAAATTTTGACATGTGTCTTTATCTTTTTCCACCTAGAGCTTGATCAACTCTGCTTCATTAATCTCCTCAGGAGTCTCTTGGCTTTGACCTTCATGTTAGCCATTAATATGTGGTCTACTTTCTAGATTATGCCACTTGGTAGCCCCACATGCCTTTAGTGGATCCTATATCAATATCCATATGGTTAACATGCTTATGCCACATGGTGGTCTTTCATGCAACTTGAGTTCATTGAATTTTTGACGTTGATCTACACCATTGATCTACTTCTACATGGTCAAACATGCATCATTGATATTTGATTTGCATGATCAAACTTGTACCATTGATCCAATCATTCACCATGATCAAGACACATGGCACCATTAAATTTATCCTCAAGATCCTCTGACCTTTTGAACTTGTGTTAACCATTATATCTTTGACTCATGATTGAATGTGTGCCATATATATATTTTGACTTATTAATCCTAGTATTTAATGTGGATCATCGACCGGTATTTATTTGAAAGAATATATGATGTTAATATTAAACTAAGATATTTTAAGCTATTTAATTCATGAGATTATCCACATGCCATTAATCTTTGATGTTGGCCTCTGAGGTCATGACACTTGGTAGCCCTACAATTAACTTGAAATTTACCAAATATTTTTGAATCTAAATGGCTATTTTTTATGGATTTAATTTGATGTCCCCTAGTATGTCTCATATTGATAGATAATTTTTGAATGAATACACTTAGAATGGAAATTGAAAACTCTTTTGTTTAAATGAACCAAGTAGATTGTGAATGAGTTTAAACCTTTAAAGGTCACCAATTATGAACTAGCTCATTATCCTATCTGTAAAAAACCAATTCCTTTATTGGTTTTATATCTAGTTGCACACATTAATAAGAGAACAATGAGACAAAATCCTAAAGGTATTAATTCCTTCCCTTGATCCTCAAACCATAGCTGTAGATGAAGCTTGCTCAGGTTACAGTCAAATGCTTTGTATGTAGGCCAATTTTGGCCAACAACACCATTAGCCAATGGATAGATTGAGGCATGACTGGTTCATCCAAAGGTAATTATTCCTAAATTTTACTCTTTAAATTGGTAGATAGATATTACATAAAGTAATATGTTGAATTTTTTACTCCTTGCTTAGTTTACCTCTACATTGAATTGAGTAGAGTTTTTTTGCTTGTTATGTGTTGTTTGTTGTTAATTATCCCTATTTGTGCCAAAAGTTTTAGTGAGCACTATATTAGATTTATTTTATGTATTTTATGCCTAGATAAGGTTATTGCATCATATTATTTTCATAAAGGTTTTGGAACCCTCTCCTTTGGTTTTATATACTAAGAGATCCCTTGGTTAAGTCTAATAGATATGAATTGGTTATGTCTTGATATAAAGCTATGCAATAAGTTATTGGTAAGATTTCATTTTTCAAGCTTGGAATTCACTATGTAGGACAAGTTTTAGATCCACATTAATTCATTGCATACATAAGGGATGTACATCATTACACCAAAATTAGGGTAACTCAAACCATATTTACTCCTATTGAGGATGTACTCAAGATATCATTAAATATTCATTTATTCATATTGAGGATGTAATTATGATATTATTTAAATTTAGTTAGGAAAATACTTAAAATACTATATGCAAAATTATATGTATCTTTTATTCAATATGTTAGTAGTTTCTATATTAAAAAATTTAGGACTTTAGACAAATGTGGAGGATTGAATTTGATAGGGTGCCTAAATCCATTCAATTTTTAATATCATGAATGAAGCATTAAATTTCCATTACTTCAAAATTTATCATATTATTCTTATTTGGCACTCACCCATGTATGTGTATAAAAATAAAACATTGTTTGAAAATTTCTAGACACATTGTCTTATGTTCTAGATATCTAGTCACACAATATTTTATATCCATACCATGTATTCTTTTATACTTTGACATGTTCAAACATATAAAATTGGGTAAAAAATTATAAACCTAAAAATATCCCATAGGTGTTGACCATGGAATTTCATGTAATTAAATTGCTTAGATAAATAAAATAAAATCATAAAAATTGATAAAAAAATATAAATATCAGGAGCAAAACAACAATAATAAAAGCATAATAGAGTAGATATACACCAAATTTTGATAAAAAATAAGAATATTTGAAATATATTACCAAGCCACTTTTATGTGGTAACCTTCACCACCTTAAAATAAGATGAGAGTTTATAATATAACAATATTATACTAACTAGTACCTCATACATACACACACATATACACATAAATATACATATAAGAAATGTACCATATAAACTAAAGTTATCTCATTCGGTCAAAACACATCCAATATTTCATGTTTAATGTTTGAATAAGGTTATTGGACTAAGAGTTTCAACCCAAATGGGGTTACTAAAGAATAATGAGGAAGGTAGAATCATTTTAGAAATTAAGGAAATATTAAAGACCATCTCAAATAAGTTATATATGAAGGTGATTATAAAGTATTTGATCAAGTGGAATATTGTATCTAGTGAGGATGAAACATAGGAGGATGAATAATTCCAACAAAAACATCCAAAAATTGTCAATGTTGAGGAAAATTTCTATTTTAAGTGGAGGGGAATGATATACCTTTAATTAGAAGCATGTTTTGGGATATGTCTATATAATTTTGTCTATAACAACATTTTACTTAGTATATGTGTGTTTACATGCACACATATATGCATTCATGCATGTGTGTGTGTGTGTGTGTGTGTGTGTGAGTGTGTACATATAAATATATGTATACATATACATATATGTATATGTATATTTATATGTATACATATAAATATACATATACATATATGTATATGTATACATATATTTATATGTACACACACACACACACACACACACACACACACACACACACACACACAAATGCATATATGTGTGCATGCATGCATGTGTGCACGTACATACACATACACTAAGTAAAATGTTGTTATAGCCAAAATTAGATAGACATATCCCAAAACATGATTCTAATTAAGGGCATATCATTCCCCTCCACTTCAAATAGAAATTTTCCTCAACATTGACAATTTTTGGATGTTTTTGTTCGAATTATTCATCCTCGTGTATTGCATCCCCACTAGATACACTCTTCCACTTGATCAGATACTTTATAATCACCTTAATCTATAACGTATTTGAGATGGTCTTTAATATTTCCTCAATTTCTAAAATGATTCTACCCTCCTAATTATTCTTTAGTAACCCCATTTGGGTTGAAACTCTTAGTCCAAAGACCTTATTCAAACATTAAACATGAAATATTGGATGTGTTTTCACTGAATGAGATAACTTTAGTTTATATAGTACATTTCCTATCTTATGTAAATGTTTAATTTTTTTTGGAAAGGTTAAGAGAATATCCTAATCATATAAATGGCTAAATAATTCTAAAAGTAGGCCAATTAAATACTTTATATACATAATATTCTAATACAATGTTGAATTACGAGAATATGTTAAATATAGAAATTACCATGCTAAATAGTAATTTTAATACTTAAACATAAATAATAGATAATAATTTAGCTTATTCATTAATGTGAAAATAGATTTGAATGATACAGTTGAAAAATAAGGTAGGATGATGCTCTATAGGGATTCATAAAATTTTGAATATTATCTTGCTAGCCACCTAGACATTACTATTGAATTATGGACATTAATGTCAACAGTTATTTCCCAATTTAAATGCTTTTGTCTATAATGAAATATAAGTCACTTTTTATAAATTTCACCTACACCTATTAGGGTTCACTATTGCCTTGTAAATTATATATTTGGATCATACACATAGGTTTCAAATATCAATGTGTAGCTTAAAACCCTAAGTCTTCCAAATAAGGCATGCCATCTCATAAAACAAGGATTGGTGGGCCAAGTTAAGTTGAGCTGATCTCAAAGACCTCTATATCAATGAGAAATACCTACATAGCCAATAATATGTCAAGGTATTTAGTCTGATGTAGTTCTCTTCTTATATGGATTTATATGTGAAAAAATACATAATATTCTATATATGAGTGCATGTAGTGATTTTATATACTAAAATATGATTATGTATATCATCTTAGTATTGTACACCTAAAAAATACCTGTCAGGGCCCTACCCTTTAATTTTTAACCTTCCTACTACTGAAAGGCTTACATTCACCATCTCATTATGCATAACTACTCATATTATGGTCATACCCTATCATTATGATGACCTAGATCACTTGTACACTAAAAAAAGTTTAAAATATGATTTATATCCTTCAATTTCAGTTACAGACCTTCAAAATGTTTCTACCCTATCAGACACTATATGAAATAAATCTAGATGTAATTAAACTAATAAAATCAAATGATCCTAATAATAATATAAAATGAATAAACTAAACTAGCAAAAAACTACTTACAAACACATTCAAAGTTTGTCACCTTATTTAGTGTGTGATCAATGGTAGATTTTATCTTTGTGTGGAATGTGGGTGCTAAATCCTTACACTAATGAAAATGGGTAATGGGTATAATTTTGATAATAAAATGAACTCTTAATGGCTTTGATGACTTTAATTCACTTTAGATTTACTTGGAATTTTAATAGCACTTAATTAGCTTAAAGGTGGATGGATGAAAGTGATAGATTACATGCCTATTTATAGGTTTTTGAAGGATAAATCAGATGGTGGAGGATTATTTGAATATTTAAAATTATCCAAATAATCTATATTATCTAATGATTCCTCATCCATTAGGATGACAACTAGTTCAACTAGTTTAGAAAAATGTGGAAATGGTTAGCCAAGTCACTAAGAATGGGTCAAGTTTTTTGACAAGTCAAGGGATGACTCAAGGGTAGTTGAGGAATTTATGGGATTAGTTAGGTGAGTCAACATATGAGGGAAATAAATGTGAAGGATTTTGGGTGAGGTGGAAAATATATATTTATTAATTAAATTAATATTAAAAGTGTGCATAATTGATTATATTTGAATTATTCAATTATTTGAATTTGGAGGGTGATGAAATGAATATTAATTCAAAATTTTGGAAGAATAATTAGCATGTAAAAGTTCATTTTGACACTAAATAAAATTGAAGTGTCTATATTTTGCCCTCTTTTAAAGGTTTTGTGAAGCAATACTATTTTGAAGAATAGTAAAAGTAGAGTGTTGATAATTAATAAGAAAAAGTTTCTCCAGATGAATGAAAATGATTGGGATGATTCCCACTCAAGTGTTCATGCAAGAAAGGTGATGAACACTCAAAATTAAGGAACTAAGGATGGGGAGATGGAAAGGATAAAATTATCATCAATAATATGATACTTGTCTCAATACCAATGTTTGCAACATTATAGAGGGTACGTGTAAAACTATTTGCCCCTATCTATCAAATGCTAGAGAAGATATTGGAAAAAGTACATTTACCACTTTATAGATTACACATTTGGATGGTGCTTGGACTTAGGGGTCTCATGAGAAGATGTGGGAATGATATATCCTAATTATGGTAGGTCATAGGCTAGAAAATGAAAAATATAGATTATCTAATTTATGATAAAGATTATAAAATTGATAGTTGCAAATATTGATAAGGAGATATAACATTTTGATTAAATGGTAATTGAAAATGTTGAACAAAGGACCTAGATGGATTATGGTGGTTGAAATAACCATAGATATCCCATTTATCTAAGTGTTTCCTACATGATACATCATAGACAAAGTCTAAGTGGAGATATCAAACCATATGTAGTTCTCCCAATGCAAAAAGAGAAGTGATGATGTAATTTAAGATTGACACATGGATGTTGTTAACCCACTTAAGCTAATGATTGCACATTGTGATTGGATGTGATTATGGATTAATTCCCCCCAAATAAATGATATATGCAAAGAGTGGATTGAGAATTGATATATCTCAAGATAAACTACATGTTTTGATGTGCCCTATGAATTAGGGTTCATATGAATGGATGTGGGAATAATATATCTCACTATAAAGCTACAAAAAAAGGAAGTGGGATCTTAAATGAGTTGAATTATTGAATTATTGATTCAGTTATGGATGAATAAAGGATGGATATTGTGATGTTTTTGGTCTCAATCGATAGGTGCATGATATTAAATAAGAATATTAAGAAATGATTGTACATGATTGATATGTAAGCATAAAAAAATAATTAATTGACTACATAGATTAATAATGATGGATAACTTGACTAGATAACATGGATTTAATTATTGTATGGAAGAGAGAGGTGATTATGGGATGTATGGGGTAATAATTTTTTTGTGTGCAGTTAAATGCTTAGAAAATGAGCAGAAATTGATTTTGCAATTCTCAGAATGGAAAAATTGGCATGGGTAATGATGAATTTATTAAAGACAATGGAAAATTTGGTGAGAAAATGATTTTTCAATTATTATAATTATGAAATTCTCATGTATAATTGTGAATTCATTGAATATAGTGGTAAATTCATTAAGAAAATGATTTTTTAATTATTAAAATTATGAATTTAGCATATATAACTGCTAATTCATGCAAGGTATTTGTGAATTCATTTTACATTGAAAGTGACCATATTTTGGAGATAAATTTTGACTCCACACTCCATTTGAGCTATCATTTTTTCCAAAATAAAGGTATAAAAAAAGAGAATGAAACCATGAGCACATATTGCATTTTTGTTTAGGATAAGTCATTGAAAAGATAGAAAATTAATTTAAAACATTAGGTTAGATAAAAAAGAATGTTATTTGATCAATATTCTCATATTATCATAGGTCATCCTAGAATTATACCACAATGTCTTTGTTTGAGATGACACATAAATTCTCTGTCCAAGGATGCAAGATGATTTGATAGTTTCCACTATTTATTTGCTTTACTTTGGATTTACAATAACAATGCCAATTGAGTAAGAGTTGATCAACCTAAATTTTGACATTGTGCATGGAAATATGCACTAATGGTATGGAAAAACCATGATGACTATTAAGTTATAGTGTAAGGATTTTTAGATTCACAAGTGCAAAACTTAGTGCATCATAATATAGTAGATCATAATAACAAATTTTATAATATGCATAGTGATCTAGACACAAGAAGAAATAATAAATATAAGATAAAAATAAATATTTGAAATAATGAAAACCATGTAAACGAAAATAAAAATGAAGAAACCAAACATTACAGAAGTAAGTAAACATTCAAGATGTACAAGAAAGTAAATGAATTTACAAACAAGAAAAGTAAGTGATGTGTAAGAAAATTCCTAACAAAAAAGTATGTAAATGACTTGTTGGATGTCCTTGGAGAGAGTATAACCCTTTGGCATATGATATTTTTGACAATTTTGAATCATCCAATGAGTTATCCATATGAGGGAGGACTAGGGTATGTAACTAAGGACAAAGGATTTTTTTGATTATTTTTGGATTTTTTGGTATTTTTTATGTCCTATAATGTTTTTTTGGATTTTTTTTAGATTTATAGATGTATATATAGGGAAAAATGTATTATATTACTAAGGAATGGAATAGTAATACATTGAAGGGATACATTAAAGATGGAGTATGGATGAATAAAAATGGATGGTAATTAAGATGATAACTCTAAGGAACATGTTAGGTAAGAACCAAGTGTCTAGTCATCAAAGTAGCTTTTTAAGGATACACCAAGATGTTTCCAAGAATATGTCTTAATATATTTAAACTTCCTTATAAAGGTAAAAAATGGGAATAAGGGGGTTTATGATGCAAATATTGGATTAATAAGCATGGGTTTCAATATGTTTGAGATTAAATGGATAAGGATGGGTTTGGATAGGTAAGGACAATTAAGTATGTTTCAGGATATGTAAAGGATAAGCTTAGGATGGTTAAGTATGATTTAGAATTTAAATGTAATGAGTTTTCACCCCAAGTGTAGGGTACATGTAGACAATTGATTATTTTACACATGACATCAAAAACTAGTTTTCATCATGGTACTTGTCCAAGGCGACATAGAACTAGTTTTCCCCTTTTGGATGAATTTATTTCTCTTTTTTTTTCTTTTTATTTAGATTCTCAATTATAAAAGGGTTTGAGATGAATGATGTTTAACCATATGGATATTTCAAGTATGCACTTTAGATATGTCCTCAGTAACTTTAATTATTTCTATGTTGGCTTATTCTAAATTTATCAGGGTACTATCACAAACCCTATAATAGAGGGTGCTGCCAAATAGGGTGAAGCAAGAAGTATGTTGGATGAAAGATGTGTATTAAGTGCATGAAGGATTTGGAGGGATGGAATTATATTGGGGATAAATATATGTGTCCTGATGTAAAGGGTTAATGGGACCAAAATTCTCACGTTCAACAAGATTGAGAATAACTACAAGTTAGATGATTTGAGAATTTAATGTTACATCAATGATATATTCAATTTTTGATGGGGATATATCCTAAAACTATGTTGATGTAGAGGATATATTAATTTTCTCATCCATTGGTGCCATAAAAACGTTTTCACCAAGGGATTTTTCATGATTGTTTTGATTGGGATCTAGATTTGGATTGTCTAATAGTGCCTCAAAGAGGTTTTCAATAAGGGACTCATATTTTTTATTTTCTAGATTTGGATTTGGATTTAAGTTTATATTTTGATAATTTGATAGTGCCTAAAAGAGGTTTTCATTATGAGATGTCAATTTTAGATTTAGATTGTAGGATTCATTTTGATTGAGGTACACTTTTTATTCTTTAGAATATTCATATATTTCTTAATGTTTTTCTGATAGGAGATTAACTAGGAAGTCTATAATTATTTAATTATCATGGAAGAAAATTAACTATAAGTAAGATTATTGGTTAAAATTAATGGATTCAGGATATTGGATTGAAAAATAGAAGGTAGGATTAGTGATGTTGAGGAAAGGAGTGCTAGAAACATAGTTCTCATATAGACTATGAATGGATCCTATTTTTATTATTGATGAAGTTCCCTTAGAAACCAAAAAAGTAACACTAAAATCTTTACATTGAATTTCAATTGGTTTGTAGTTGATTCCATGGGATCTAATGTTTACTTTAAAATGGATGGGTTTGATAGCTCATGGATTTGGTTATCTATAAGTACCTCTATCACTTAGAGTGTAGGTTGTGGGGTGATGAGGGATTCAACATGTGATAAGGGTTTAGGTGTTTTTCCAATGGATGATATAATATATTGTTTGGAGGAGGTTTGGTCCAAGATAGGATCTTTTTCATAAATATAACTTTAGTGAAAAATGGGATCTTTGTCAAAAATGGGATCTTGATCAAAGATAGATTTTTGGTTGAGGATAGGATCTTAAACAAAGATAGGCTCATAAAAAATGGATGGTAGACCATGTTTGTCAAACGTGGGTGATTTAATATGGATTGGTTGAAAATGGAAGTGTCAAAAAGATGTTTGTGAGAAATGGATGGAAGGTTATGACCTTGAATTGGAAGTGGGGTAGCTTGATGAGTCTTAAGAAAGATATCTTGGCATACCCATAAGCTATGATTTTCAGATGTGGATACACTTGGCTCTACTTTGATGTACCCTTTATCATTAAAATCTTGGATATAATGCTATAGTATCATACAATGGTTTGTATAATGACGTTCAATTTTTTGATAATCACAATATTTGTTAGGTCTATACCACTCAAGTTTTGAGACATTTGGATCAAAGTATTTGGTGTTTGGAAATATGACTAAGTTTACAGTAATCAATTTTTGAAGGAATACATCATAAGGTTTCACTAAAGGAGTGAATTTTTGCTTAATAGGAATGGTAATGTTTTTGATAGGTTGGGAGTTTTGGATTTGTTTTAACTTTGGGGGTAGAGTGATACTAGATGATAGGAGTGCTAAAATTGGATTCCCTTTGCTAGTGTAATGAGGGATGTTAGAATTAAGGCTATAACAAGTAGATGTGAGTCTTGGTTGAATTTGGATAATAGGGTTAGAGAGGTATCTTGATCTTAGAATGATGTATTTGTTAGATTAGTGTTGAAGGTGAAAGTATTCAAATTTGATGGATTTGTGAAGGTTGATGGACTCGTGAAAAAGTTTGGACTTGATGGATTTGTGAAGGTTAATGGATTTAATGTCAATGGATTCATGTCAAAGGGTTGATTTGAATTTTTGAAGTTAATCATATTTGAATTTTTTGGGTTTGTGAATAAATGTGGATTTGATGTAGTTTGGTTCAAGTTTGGGAATGGGTTGAAATTAGAAATAAATGGTTGATTTTGATGAATGTCGATAGGTTAGTTTTGATGGGTGTTAGGAATAAAGGATAGATTTAGATTAAAGGTTGTCTTTTGATTTGATTAGATTTGGTGTTGATTTGTGAATGGGGTTTGATTCAATTATAGATTTGAAAGTGGTGGTGAAGGTGATCTAATGGTTTGATTTAGATTGATGTTAAGGTTGGAACTCGATGGATCTATGAATTTATTTTGATTTATGATGGGTGAATTTTGATTTATGGGTGTAGTGGAAGTTATAAATAATTCAAATAATTTTGACTAGAAAAGCCTAAAAATTAATTTGATGTTTTCCCTAAAGTAAAATTTGGATGTTGATAGATGGTAAAAATTAATGAGTATTCAAGTTTAAAATTTATTGATTGATGTTTGGGTTGGATTAGTTGATTGGTAAACTTGAATAAATATTCACTTTTGGATTTTATTGATTGATGGATGAGTTTGAATGCATATTCAAACTTAGATTTAGAATTATTAGATGATTGATCAGTGAGTTTGTAATGACATTAAAAATTTGATTTGGATTTGTTGGATGATTGATTTGATGTTGATTCAAATGTGTTTGAATAAAAATTGGTTGGATATAACCCTAGGTTAAGACAAGGATTGTTTGGATTTGAATTTATGATCAGATTAATCAAGGGATTGTTTAACATAGCCATGTGCCTTGCGATGGGAAACATTGCTAAGGGAAAGACTTAACTCAATAAATGAAAATGACTTGAAACTAGACTCTAGTAAATCAAAATACCAAAGTGACTAAATTTTTTATTGCTAACTAAATGCTTATGAGTTTTAAATTTGTAAATTTTGATTTTAATATATTTTTAGTAGTTTTAAGACTAAAAAAAACTTAGTTTTCCATCCAAATTCAAATAATTGAATAATTCAAAGTTAATCAATTATGCACATATTAATCCTAATTTAATTAATAAATTCATATTTTCCACCTCACCCAACATGCTCCACCTTTATCTCCCTCACATGTTGATTCACCCAACCAATCCCATAACTTTCTCAACTACCCTTGAGTCATCCCTTGACTTGTCAAACAACTTGGCACATTCTTGGTGACTTGGATAACCATTTCTATTTTCCTCTCAACCAATTGGATTGGTAATCATCCTCATGAATGAGGACTCATTACCCACTGTTAATTATTTTAATTAATATAAATATTCCAATAATCCTCCACCATCTGATCCATATTCCAAAAGACTATAAATAGACATGCAAGCCATAACTTTATTCATCCTATCTTATGATAATGAAGTGATATCAAATTAAAAAGTGAATACAAAGTGAATAAAATCCATCAAATATCATTTTGCATATAAAAACACTATCCATTTTCCATTGCATCAGAAGAGTGAGCAACCACAATTCAAAGAGAGCAAATCGAGTCCAACTCATAATAGAATAAGATTTGGGTACTAAGGTATAAGTTTTTATTATTTTTTGTTTCTATCTCTATAATAGGTTGAGTTAGTTTAAATTAAGATTTCATCTGATTAGTTAATTTATGATCTTATTTGAATTTCTAGATTTCCTTCATACACTATGAAATTAAATTAATTAGTAATTTATAATTTTTTGTTAGGAAATTTACACATTAAATAAATAGGATTGTAGGATTGATATGTGAAATGGTACTAAGCATATTACATTAGGATGTTTGATGTTGGAATGTTAAAAATTCATAATTTTTAAACTATTTATATTAAAATGAAAATATATGTAAGTATGGAGTTTAAAAGATAAAAAATACTATTTTTTAACATTATATCAAAAATAATTTTAAAAATATGTTGGGGGATAAAAATTAAATATCTATCTAAAAATCTCATTATAAATGACCATTGAATCTATCCTAGTGAATGTAGGTGGGTAGTCTTACATGAATACATCATTGTCCTCAGGGGATCCAATAAAAATTATGATAATAAATGTAGTGATGTGGGTTACACAAGATATAAAAGGATCATCTCCATATACACCATTTTTAGCACAAGTGTGGTAAATTTATGTGAAATTCTAAACTAGGGTGTCTATGACCACACTAACTACATGAAGGGAACCAACCTCCAAATTATACTTCATAACAATGTGTATTTTCATATCATGGATGAGATTCTATCTAAGGATTCTCATATGTTGATGAGGCACACCATGAGAACCATTTATATTTTATGTAGAGCCTCTTTCTCTTTACTAAATCTCCTTATGATAAAAATAGTTGGGTGTATCATATATGATAAAATCATCATAGAGTTTCTTAAATAAATATAATAGTACATCATGGTTCTTACAAGGAGATTGGTAAAAAAACTATTCACCATGAATTCAAAATTTTATTCTTCATCTCAATATAATTGCACCAAGGAATAGGGGACCTTTGCATATTAATGCAATTAATGTTTATGTTTTAGGATTAATTAATAGGGCACATATTTTATATTTTTTGTATTTATTTACATTTCACCTTGTCATATGATAGTTTTCTACCATAAAATGACTTCCACGAGTCATTGTAGGTTTTCTAACTTTTAATTTAGCTATTAAAATAGTTAATTTCACCAATCAAAGATTACAATGTATTTTCTAAGGCAAGTATTTTTGGAATACAAGTCTCTCAATGTGTGAATCAATTTATAAATTCAATTTTTTTCCCTCCATATGTTCCCTAATAAAATTTATTGATTTTTAGCATGGTTTAGTTGAAGTTTAGTAGGGATTTCATGAGTTGGGGTTTTATTCTCCCTATTATGTAGCCACATTTAGTCCTTCCATGTTTTTAGGTGGATGGTTTCAAGTTGTTGGATTCATTTATATTTAATTTAAAAAATAATAAATAACTATGAAATAATAAAAAAACATAAAAAAATGAAATTCAATTTATAACAAGTGAAAATTAAGGTTATCTAGATCACATTACCAATAAGTAAGGATGTGATATGAATATAATAAAACTATGACAATGTTTAAGCCTAAGGTTGTGAATGGAAGAAGAGATAAGGAAAACATATTAAACATTCATGAGGCATTGTTTTTCTTTTTAAAAAAAATAAAAATGCATGCGTGTCATTACTTGGTAATAACTAGACACAATACTAAAACCCACATACATAGTTTTTTTTAGTGCATATTCATTTTCTTCTCAATTGAATTTTATCCCAAAAATGTCCTCTCCTTCTCCCAAAATTATGTATGCATTCTATCTATAGGTAAAATTTATAGTGTACATTAAATATGAACTAAATTCAAACTTCTAAATATATTTTTTCAACCCTTATTTTTTACAATTTGAAATTATAAAGGATATTTAAATTTCAAACCAACTTTAACTCAATTATTTTTCTTGAAATATAATAGTGATATATATATATATATATATATATATGTCAAATCTAGTCAAGTAATTTTTTTCCTTTGAATGTATCTTATATACATACATACATACATACATACATACATACATACATACATACATATATATATATATATATATATATATATATATATATATGTATGTATATATATGTATGTATTTATGTATATATATGTATGTATGTATATATATGTATGTATGTATGTATATATATGTATGTATGTATGTATATATATATATATATATATATATATATATATATATATATATATATATATATATATATATATATATATATATATATATATGTATGTATGTATGTATGTATATAAGATACATTCAAAGGAAAAAAATTACTTGACTAGATTTGACCTAAATTATAGTAAATAATTAGATCTTGATTTCATTGGTACTTTAAAAAAAAAAAGTGTTGTGTAGTGGCTAATCCCTACCATTTTATTGTAGTTTGTATTATAATTTTTTTATATGGTTGAATATTTAATTTATTAAGTTAATATCTTAATAATTTTTTTAAATATGTGTTTGGATGCACCTTTATCTAAAGTATATTAAATGTTTTATGGTGATTTGTGTACGTGCACTGAGTAAACATTGTAGAGCTAAATTGTAAAAAATATTAAAAAACCCAAGAAAAAAATTGATGTATCATGAGGAATTCATTTTCATAAATTTATATTATATTATATGATCAACATACAAAGTTTGTTAGTGTGGACACATAAATTTTATATTAGACACTTGATGATGTTAGTTTGACTAATTCTTGACATATATGACATGTGTGTACACAATTGACTCTTGCTCACACTCTCTCTTAGATATTCACTTGCTTATGGTCATAACCTTCCAAATAATTTATTATTAAAATTAAGGATATACATAATCTATGCATGAATGCTACATTAACTTGAGAAGACTATTGTCATTTCTCAGATAATTATTTTCTCCTTCTTGGATAGTGTTTAACCTTAAATTTAGATGCGTGGGGTATCTAGGGTTAAGAGGATTAGAATAAATTTTACACAAGGGTAGTGAACTAATCTAATAATCATTCTAATTAATAAAAAACTTAGACAAAAAATATTTAAAATTTATACAATTAAGATTGTTAAAAATAGTAAAGTACAACTATTGATAGATATTACAATAAATTGGAAATAAATGATACATGGTTGGTATATTGTGTGCATATATGTCTATGTAGGAATAGGATATAAGTGTACTAGAAGATGATACTATAAAATTCATCATATTTTAGGAATATCCTTTTTGTGGACTTGGATATTTTCATCGGACTTGGATAGTTGCATCGACATAAGTGTCTACCTCTATAGTAAGTGTCATGTATAGAATACTAACTAGATCTAAATGTGACCAACTAGATCCTTATGGGTTTTATCTCACATTTATTCTAATATCTTTAGTTTGTGTACAAGGTTTTCACTTTTTATCAAATGATCAAAACCTAGATCTTTACCCTTAGAGTGATTATGGGAAAAAATGAGTTAGTGGGCTCATGGTGTCAAGCTAACCCCAAAGATGCCTCTATCAATGGGTACTACCTACATAGATAATACTTTTAAGAGGGCCTCAACCTAATGTAGTTTTACCTTATGAGTTGGATTATGTGTGCACAAGGTGAAATGTGTGATAAATAAATACATGTAATGACCTAGCTTCTAAATTGGAAAATATGACTCATGGGATACTCTTTGAATAATTAAAACCTATATAAATACTACTCTTATGATTGATATGGAAACAGGGACAAATAGGGTAGGTTTTCTCACTTTAATGTTTTATTTAATGCATCTTGGTATATTTCCTTGTGAGTTGTATGTGATTTCTAGGTGAGGAATGAATGAGGGTTGATCTTGTATATATACCAATCCTTTTTAGAGATAACTTACATTTAAGTAATTAGGCTGCCCTTTTAGATACATTTCTTTTGCAAATTGGATGACTTTTGTATATTGAGTGATTTGTAGGGAAATGAACACTTGCATCTATTATCACAT
The DNA here is from genome assembly GCA_037957365.1 of Torreya grandis. NCBI lineage: Eukaryota > Viridiplantae > Streptophyta > Pinopsida > Cupressales > Taxaceae > Torreya > Torreya grandis. The sequence continues at coordinate 3,346,931 of JARHVA010000175.1, forward strand.
GAAAATTTTGAATATTTGATTAGTAATATGATTCAGTGTAACAATAGAACATCCCCAAGGTGTGTGATCTTGGATTATTAGGATGAACCTCTAGAGAAGGCTAGATCCTACCTAAATTAAGTGCACCTGATGTAAGATTAACTTGTAGGCCTAAAACACTACTTAATATGGACTATTTTTATCCTTAACTAAATATATTAACATGGAAAAGGGATAAAATTAAGTTGAAAATACAAATTGGAGATGTGACAAGCTATAAAAATCTTCAACTTGATTTAATTAGCACAAGAAAACCTTCAAAATTGATAGAAACTCATACACACAATCTTCCACTCACAAACCTCTCACATAAGTACTCTTCATGAAATTATGAAGTCTAACACACCATAATGAGGGGTTATAATTCACCTTGAAAAGTCTCTAATGATGAGAATCCATAGATAATTCTACATAAACTTGATTATAAATAACATACAACTTATAAAAGAAAGTGATATACTTCTGCATGAAGGTAAGAATGATTGGACAACATTTCAAGGGAAAAAATGAAATCCAAAAGTAAAGATAAAAAATCCCAATGCTATACACAACATGTAATAAATTTGAAGAAAGGAAATATCATTTATTTATTAATGTCAAGGCTAAATCCTATGTACAGTCTTCAAATGAGAAGAATATTGTTACACCAAGTAGAGGGATCTTTTTTCAATCAATTTATAGTCATTTATATAAATAAAAAATTAATGAGAGAAGAGGAAAATAATAACTTCCTCAACTATCTCCATCAACTCAAGCATGTGTAGGAAAATAGACCAAGATGTTGAAAACATTTAGACATTTCAATGCTTTGGACTTGTTTTATGGAGATTGGTTGGTTGTTTGGCATAGTGGATGAAAAACCATCCCATATCCACTCTATTTATCTCTTATAATAGTTTATTTTTATTGTCCTTAGTTGATTAATTGGTCTTGTTGTTTGAAAAACTCCTATAAAATCTCTAAACTTTCCACTTTCCTCTTGAACTTGTGATGGTTGGAGAAATGTTAGTTAGATTTGTTCTCCATGTTTGGATTCCTTGCTAAATACCTTACACTAAAATAGGCATTAAACTAACATAACTCACCCATATATATCATTTGCACATGTTTGCCATGAATTCTATCTATATTAATGAGGTTGTATCTATTTAGGAGCATAGTTTTAGTTGACTTGCATGATTTGTGGATGCTTGAGATGGTTTAAGGAACTTGCATTTCCCTGTGTCTCAAATGTTTAATCTCTATTTCTTAGAGGGTGATTTAAATATTTGTGTTGGTCTAGAGTGGGTATTGGAGGTTTTAAAAACCCTGTCAATAATTTATTAAACATGTTCTCAAGTCTGTGGAAAGTTTTGGAGGGTGTTTTCACATGTTGGAATCTTGAAAGAATCCACAAGGAGGTAGAAAGAAGGGGGGAAACTAAGTTAAAGATAATAGTTGATTAAATTTTATGGACTTCAAGAGTCTATGAATGATTTTCCAATCTCTAAATGAACTTTATATATATTTTAGAATGTTTCACCCTTTTCATTACTTATTGAATTGATTTAAGATCCCTATTGATATGTTTTTACATTGAGAAACATATTTTAATTTTTTCTAGTCATCAAATAAGCATTGAAAAGGGATAATACGCCTTTATAATCTCAACACTCTTATTAGGCCTTATGGAAACATACAAAATTATGGGAAACCCTAAATAATTCAAGAAAAACTTTATTTTTGTCTAAGTATATCAATCATGAAGGTACTACTAATGTTTAACCCTAAAATGTAGATTTAAGGTGATCTTATCATTAAACCTAGATTTTAATTAAATGGGTATATATAAATGAAATATCACAAGGGTGATACTCAAATCTATAATAAAATAAACCAGTTATTTGCTAAACTTAGATATAAGCATACACTAAATTTATTATGCCAAGATAGTTTAAATGTGAAAAGTATAACTATGCTAGATATATAAACAACAAAAAAGTGATGTAATTATCTTGTTCTAATGCTAATGTAGTTTTTAATCTAGAATAGACAAAAAATAAATGGGAATGAGATTTTGGAATAGTTATCAGATTCTAAATCTGATACCTCTAGCTCTCTAGATAGTAACACCATCCTAGGATGGTTGTGTTGATGCTACTATCTAGGTTTGATGTGTCATATAAAAAATACATACTAGAAGAGGATGTAACCACTTGGATGTTTTTAGGTTTTTATCTACCTTCACTCTGGGGCATTTATATCTAGGCCATGGACTATCGCTCCTTGAGAAATAGAATAATCCTAGTTATTTATCTTCATAGTGAACTTGGGGGAAAAATGGGTTAGTGGGATCATGGTGTGGAGCTAATACCAAAGACCCTACTATTAGATGGAATTTACTAAATAAAAAATACTCTAGAAGAGGGCCTTAACTCATGTAGTTCACCCATATGTGTTAGTTTATGTGTAATTTATATAATATGTTAAAAGTAAGTACAATAGTGACCTATCTTATAACTTAGAAAAATGGGATTTTGGGATACTCCTTTATTACTTTAGACCTATAGATGTGTTGTACCTATGACTAGTATGTAAATAAGGAATCTTTGTTCAATTGAATGGTCTTTGAATGCTCTTTGGTAAGAATACTTAGTACTATTCATATGTTGCTAGGTGGTGAATGAATGAGGGTTAATCTAGTATTTATATCAATCCTTTTAGATTAGTAACTTGAATTAAATAACTTAGGTTGACCATTAAGATACATTTAATTTGTAAATTGGATGAATTTAGGGTACTAGACACTTACATTAGGATAGGACAGTAATGTCTTTTCCAGATGTTAGTGTCAAGGGAGAAGGAAAGTAAGTACAAGTTAAAAACTTGTAAAGATGGAATATAATTACATTTTAGGCATTATAAACAAGATAGAAGACTTGATTCATCAACATAATACTAGCTTGACTAAGAGGTATAAGCCAAGGGGAACAAAGATGGAGTAGATGTGAGACTTGAAGAAGTGAGAAAGATATAAAATTAAGAGAATACAACCAAGGTTTGAGTTTTTCAAGTGTGCAAGATTGAGGTACTATATAATCATAAAATATCATCGACATTTTTCCCCCAATTTAATCCAGTAATGAAATTTCTAGTTTAAAGGAAATGAATGTGTACTTGGGTGTGTGTGCACACCTTGTCTTTGTGTGTGACCAAATTCATTATTTTTCAAGTGACTGACCTAAAATCAAGATAATGTTAAAGTATAAAATAAATTCATATAATTTAGTATTAAAATTAATTGAAATAGATTTAAATTTAAATAGTATACACCTATGTGTCAATGTAACCACTTTGATTATTAGCAAGTTGTTTTGAAAAAAGATCTATAATTGTAAGGATTTATAATAAGATTAGGAAAAATATAGATAAATATTTAAAGTGCATTTATCCAAGGTGTGTGTGTGTGTGTGTGTGTGTGTGTGTGAGAGAGAGAGAGAGAGAGAGAGAGAGAGAGCGAGAGGAGAGAGAGAGAGAGAGAGAGAGAGAGAGAGAGAGAGAGAGGAGAGAGAGAGAGAGAGAGAGAGAGAGAGAGAGAGAGAGAGAGAGAGAGAGAGGAGAGAGAGAGAGAGAGAGAGAGAGAGGCACATGTCCCCAACTTTGGAATAAAAGTGAGTTGTCACTTGGTAGTTGAGACTAGTTCAAACCTTGAAACCCAACAATATTTATAACTTGATGAGGATGGATGATCAATTCAACCTAAAAAAATTATAAATATCGAGTGATTTGATCACCTCAACCATACCAAAAGGTAAAGCAATGACTGCAATAGATTGGCTGAATAAAGTCCATAAAATTCTATCAAGTATTAGTACTAAAAATTTCATGATATGGTAATAGTCCTATAAAAGAGTTTTGGAATCTAAAACTGATTTTAATTTTTCAATATTATGCACATGTTACATAGAATATTCACCTTAGATATGTCTCATGTTTAAAATTATGTATAACGATAGTACCAATGTATAGAATTATAAAAATATGAATTTGAATCATATAATTATGTGTTTTGGCCAATTTTTAAAACTATGTAAGTGTGGAGAACATGCTTCCAAATCATGTCCCCATTATATAAGGAGAAATCTAAAAATTGATATAAATACTAATGTGTAGGACATGTTGTTAGAGGTATAATCACTAATAGGGGGTGGGTGAATCAGTGATGCAAAATAATCTAATTTAATTCCTAACTTATAAACATTCAGCATACATCAACTTGATCAAGTAACATAAACATGAAAGCACATACATATAAAGAATACATAAGAGCATACATCACATGAACACATCATATATATGGGAAACCATATTGGGGGATAAAACCCACTAAACCCTAAAAAATAGACTAAAATCTTATAACATTAGATCCAACATTTAGACCAGTACCAACTAATCAAAGAAAAACCATCCATTAGTTTAGTGAGATACCAATCCCATAAGGAGCTACTTCCCCTATCTAGCTGAGCATTCATAAAAACTAGACCTTTATCAAAATTTAACTTACAAGGAGGAACCAACCCCCTAGGAAACTAAGCATATAATCAAATAAATTGATTAGATAATCTTAAACACCTGTTGATGCTCTTCAATTGATGATGACCACCTTTGTCGACACTTTTCACCTCCAATCTCTCTCAAGCTAACTCTAGGGCAAACTTGCTCAAACTACCTCTTATAGGATCATTAGGTCTAATAACTTGTGTGTCCTCTTAAGAAAAACTTCTTCAAATAAGCATGACTAATCCTCTTCACACTTTAATGGTCCTCAATGACTTGTACCTTTTCTTTCAAAGGTTCTCTTCTTTGATTGAATCCACTCTTCTATGACTAACATAATTAGTCCAAATAGACCTAGTAATTATATCACTCTCTTACTTTAACCCATATTTTTTGGCTAAGATACTTTACATATTTAAACCAGACTCTTCATAGGTCAGTCATTACCTCATTATCCCCAAACCACCATTAGGTCTTGGTGAGACCTAAAATAATTAGGCCTTCATACTCACACATTACATGTGAGACTACTTGAACCACATTCATCCTTTACCAATTATTATAACACATAAAAAATATATCCAATATCCCCTTTCTCACTCGAATATGGGTCTATGTCACCTGGAATACCAACTCAACACTTGAACCTACCAATTAGGTCTCCTTGCTCTTCAGGTCTTCATATACAAAAAACATGGTCTTAGACTTTTGAAGCAAATACTCAAATATTTCACATATCCATATGATTATATCACATGGGTGAACCCTTCATGACATATTACACATCTCCATATACTTTATACACTTCAACACAAAATCTAAGCACTTAAATCAATTCTCTCAAAATGACCACTCAGACTAGTCACACATAGTCAAAATATAGTTATACTATTTTGACTCTCCATATCTAATTAGGGGAAAACTATGACAAAAAAATCCTTATAATAAGCCTTAGAGTCTTATAGAACATTTAAATACTCATTTTATTCCTTAAATATGCTCAGAACACCTTCAACTTACCTCTAAAAGATGGTTAGTCAAACTACCAATGTTTTTTAACAAACACAATCAACTTCTAAGTAATTAATCATATTAAATATGGATTGTTCAAACCTTAAAAAACCATATATATATATATATATATATATATATATATATTATTAATGGAGTCTAAAATACTCTCCAATATTTATTTCATCTTGAAACATCAATACACTATTAGGAATAACTCAATTATCCTTCTTGGGTCACTTACAGAACATGATTAAACACATAGTCAACTTTGGAGATTAATAACTTTGACTATATAGAAACTCAAACATTCTAATAAGATTATATAGATGTAAATTGAAGTCCTCTTCAAATTTTATTTTTAAACTACCATGAAATGCATCCTAGATCAAAATATATAGCTAAAAAACTATAGACTAGTTTTCCTCCATTAATTTGAATATTTAAATTCCAATGATCACTGTGTAAATATTAAACATCAAACACTTTGTCATCATCTTGTGATCCTTATAAATTTTGAATAAATACACACCATCTATTTCTTTAGAAGTCTCCTAACTTTAACCTATAATTACTCATAATTTATCTTAGACCTACACTACCATGATTGTGCCACTTGGCAACTCTACGTGCCTTATGTACACCCTACACCTTTCAGTCAACATGCTTGCACCACTTGGAAGTTCTAGATTACTTCTGAGCATCTTTTGAATTATTGACTTAATGCATGACATTGATCTCTAACTACATTATCATACGCTCACTATTTATTTCTATCTAATAAGTTTCATGCTTATTGTAGATCTGTCTAGACTATTTGACCTTGGACTTCAACATAGTTACACTTGATGGTTTTTGGTCCATCATAATCTTATAGAGTAAATTTTAAGGTTTATAACTTGAAATTGAAAACACATGAAGACTCTAAATCTTTAGAGTGCCTTCTTGACACTATAGACAACATCTCCATAAAAATCTTTAACCAATGATGACTTTTTAATTACCTTTACAAGATGCACAAACTTGCTAGATCACTCATATCTACATGACGTGTAATGATGGTATAGCTTCTCTTAAGATATAATATGCATGTTTCTCTTTCTAAATTATCAAATGATAAATCAAAACTTTACCAAGACATATATGGATACCTCACAACTTCTTCTTTGTCCTTATAGACCTGCACATGTGCCAGATCTCTCCAAACTATCAAAACATAACTTCTTTGTCATTCATGCACTAGTACCAGATTCTCTCTTTAAAATCAATGACAAACTAACATTAATGACCATGCTCAATAATATCCCCCTTTGTCATTGATGGTAAAACACCCTTAGAATGACTTCTTACTTATTTGAAATCCTTCATTCTGATCTTTCTCCCCCTTCGACATTAATAACAAAGGCTATCTTCCTTAATATGCCAAAAATAATTACTTAACATCATGTATGCATTTAAATATTATTTAATATGCTCAGGATACTTATATACTTTCAAGCATATGAAATAATTTCTCCCATTTTATCATGCATCAATCTGAATTTGGACTTCTCTGATCCTTGTACTTGACAAACTACTCATAGAACATAAAAATCTCCCCTAACATCAAGCTCCATCTCATGTCATCTATTATTTGACATACACCACTCTAAACTTGGGCTTCTTTGATCCTTGGACTTGTTTACCATTATAAATCACAAGCTCTCTTTGCTCATGCATGACTATTACATACCTTGTCAAAACACATGACTTGGTTTGATCAAGTCATCATATCAATCTTATTTTATACATAACTATAAAAAACATCTTCACACTTTTATCATGACTAAATCATCTTCACATATGCTCCCCCTTACATCATGCACACCTTCTTCAAGCCACTCATACTAACTAAGTTAGTTTCCACTTACTCCATGGCATACCCAACTTATAATCTAAAAAAATATAAAACCTTCTTCATGATAACATAGATATTACAACACATTCTCCTCATACTCCATATCAACCTTATCTTTAGTATTCATTATTCGATCAATAAATTTATGCAATTGATAAGATCTTATATTTAGGACCAAAAAACCTTAACACACCTTGAGCACATTATGAAATATAATATCTTGATAACTCACCATCCTTGATCAGACACTTAGAAACCTCCATTCTCTACCTACAGACCTTCAAAACCAACATCTTCATTTTTCACCATTTGACCAACTAGACCATCCTTCAGATTTGATCAAATCTTTGACTTTAGGATCATTGTTTCTAAAAATATCTTATCATGTCTTCCACCAACACATCTTCTTATGACCTTTCTTGTCTTGTAACATCAGCCAAATCTCAACTGGCATCCACCATGCTTCATTTTTTTTATCAAGTATCTCCTTGAAGCCTAGATAGAGACAACCTAACCCACAATGTCCTAGAACAATGTGAAACTAGGAGTTGTACATAACTCCTCATATTCCTTTTCCTCCTTAGCCATCTGATATTAATAGTTCTTATTATTTTTCTTAGGTTTAAGAGAAGCAACTTGATCATCCACTACAAAATTCTCCTTTATTTTAATAATAAATTGATAATCCATGGAGACAACAGATATTCATGACATACCTTTTCATCTAAAGAAATAACTTCATCATTAGGCATTTACAACTGATGTTCTCTACATGAAACTTGCTTTACAATAGTAGGATGTTCTCTTAGATCCATACACACCTCATAACTATCCTCAATTAGCACTTTGGTCTTTTCTTTGAGCTTGACTTGAACTGGCTTTTGATTTTCCTTTTCTATCTGGACATATGACACATTCTCTTGGCATTTCTAAACATTTTTCATATTTGATTTCTATTTTGATTTAATAGGTAGTCCACCTTGATTTTTCAACTCAATTGAATTAATTTTCTTATTATTTAGTTCCTTAGGACTCCATACCAAGGATTGACCTTTCTTGAGCACACTAGAATGTCCATGCATCTTCTTATGACTTAAGATCTTGCTTATACAATATCTTGTAATATGACCAACTTGATGATAACTAAAATAAATGACATCATTCATACCTTCTGCTTGATGAATATTATGAATCTCAATAGATGATATAACAATTTTGAGAATATTGGGGTTTTATTCTTAATTTAGTTAAAGGGTCTGAGTAGTAAAATTAGTAAATAAATAGTAATAATTAAGCTACTAATTTGTAAAATTTGATTACAATTTGAACTTTTCTAAAAATAGTAGTAAGGGAAATAAAATAAGACTTAGTTAGAAATTGATTGATCCAACTAAGATAGGGCCTGATACTCACTATGAAGAACTATAATGGTATCATAGAATGAGATATAAACTTAATTTTTTTATTGGATAGGAGCATTGGAAGTAGATGGGACTGGCACCAACACTATATTTCACATCTATTGCTTTTATTCTAAGGATCTAAGCTTTATGGGTTTTGTTCACTAGGTCTATGTGACCTTGTCCATGAAGTTTTGGTAGTTGGAATTCTATATAGATCCATGTAGATTATATTATATCATTAAACCCTATCTTCCATTTTGATTTGACCAATTTTGAGAAAGAGGTGGGGTTAGTGTCTATAAGATTCACTAGATGTGGATTCACACCCCTTGTGTGGGAATGTTGCCTACATACCAATACTCTAAAGAGGGATTAAGTCATATGTAGTTCTTCCACTTGATGTGCTTTGTGCAATTGAGTGTATGGATATGTAAAATGCTAAACTAGATGTGCTTGAGGTGGTTAGGGACTAGTGTAAGAGTTTGAATTAGCTTGTAAGTGTATTGGTTGGTTATATATATAATAGGGAAGATTGATTGATTAGTATTACTTGTATTCTTTTTTGCTTAGTGATATTTTCCAACCCCTTCAAAATGATCTTTGAATGGGATTTTATAAGGATCTATTGGTCATGGGTTGAATGTAATCACATTAGGCTAACGAGGACAAGGATGGGGAACTAGAATAAATTAACTATTAGGGAGAGAAATCGACTTGGACAAGAGCACCAAAAGTGGATAGGAGTGGCACAGATGCTATAGTCCTAGTGAGGTGCTATTGTCTTGAGCATACTAGACCTAGGGGGATGGATCTATCATGGAAAGATGTGTCTAGATCAGCTAGGATCATGTCTTGAAGGCTAAATATGCCTATGAGGGTCATGAGAGAAATCAAGAGGGACCTAAGGGTTGGGTTCCATTATCCACACTCAAGTTACCAATATTTTCATTTTATATGACTACATTTACCCCCCTTTATTTTAGTGATGCAGTAAAGAAAAATACTAAGATAAAGGAAAAATAGAAAGCGTACCTAAACTTACCTACAAGGGTGAAGCTCATGAAGCTATGTGATGTTGGGTGTGCATAGAGAGAGCATGATGTAAAGTGTAAATATAAAAGAAAAAGAAAGAGTAGATCAATTCTTACTAGATACTCTATATCCAAAATAAGAACGTACAAGGCTAGGTAAGAGAGAGAGGAAGAGAAAAGAATGAATAGACCTCACTAGGCACACGAACCAATACAAAATATATTGTGATGTGGAGTGATGTTGAGTAATGATGAATGTGTGTTGAACCTAGAGTAATATCATGAATAAAGCTGAGTGCTCAATTCCCTGAAAGTGGCTCAAGAATGTAAAGGGTAGGCCTTTGGCTTTATTATCTCCCACTAAGTGAATCTAGGTGATCATGCATGTGTTGATCAATATTTATACTGTGTTCAATCCATTTAAATAGGTGGCTCAAGAATATAAAGGCTAGCTAGTCCTTTGGCTCCATCATTTCCCCATGAAGTGAAGCTATGAACTGATACTAGTATGAAATGTATATCATATAAAATAGATCTTAAATCCCATGAATATATTGTGATCTAAAAATGTTGGCATGGATAGTAAAATGTATGCTAGAAACTAAGCCACTCTTGGTTGCTCTGAAAGATGGAGATTAGACTTGTATGAAAGCCACTCTAAATTAATGTACTAGGCTTGTATGAAAGCCACTCGAGAACTCAAGAACTTGGGAATGTGGAGGTCAAGTAAGAAAGCCATTCAAAAATGATGCCAACCACCTACAGATGGAATAAGGCACATAACTACTAAGAATTCCTAAGTAAAACTAAACTCAAGAAGAAAAGAAACAAATGTGCCACACACATTGCCCCTAATCATTAGTGTCTAAAACATGGATTCTAATCTAGAAGTCATATCAACTATTATATCTAAAACTAGAACTGAGATCCATCATGCCACACATGATGCCCTCTATATTTGGATTCTTTAAATTAAAGTATACTAAAAACTACTAATTTTGAATTGATCTAGCTGTGTAAAACTATAGGTGAACCTACTTTTCTGCCTACTTCTAGAAAGTCTAGTTTTTTTGCTATTTGGATAAGAGTGCTGAAAGTGGACACTAATGGCACTAGTGTTATAGTCTAGGTTGGGTTTTATTGTCCTAGGCCCAATCTAGTAATTTTTCTAATATTATTATCATCTACCTAGTTTGTTTTGACTATTTTGATGTCTAGTTGCTATTCTAGTGTTCTAAATGTTGGATTTTTAATTGTTAGGAGTTCTAATCTCTATGACAAAACCCCTATTTGTTACCCACTCTTTTGAGGGTAGGAATGAAGACCTTAAAATGATTTATCTCAAAATAAAAATCCCTAAAAGTGTGTTATGCTTCAAATATGCATGATATAGAAATGATAATCAATAAGATATCTCAAGATATAACATGATTTGTATTGAGAGATTGTTAGATCAACATGGGTATGCCTAGATGGATATAACAATGTAATAACATATGTAATGTATTGAAATAAAAATGAAAGTCTAGTTGGTTATTAGTTGGAGGGATGGAGTATGATGTCCATCATGTCATCCAAGAAAGCAAGATAAATGCATAATATGGATCATAGAATTGAAAATAATGAGAAGCAAAAAAAAGCACACAAGCTAAGAAGCAAGAAGCATACAAGGGTGGCCAAGGGGCCACACAAACAAGGGACATGGACACATGTCACTCAAATATAAATTAGGCATATAAGTCATATTAAAATGCCACATACACATATAATTGAAAAAAGAAAGGGTTAGAATGAGGGGCACAATCACATAGAAAAGTATAGACAAAGGACATTGGCAAATGTCTTAAGACACACATATGAATAAAAGCAAAGGACATTGGCAAATGTCCTAAAGCATATATATGATACAAACTAGGAATTGAGAAATTTAAACAATATATCTATTCTAAACAAGAAATTAAAGCATGTAATTACTAGAAATACACTCATATCTAACTAATCAAAGCAAGAGGGAAAGTATACGAGACATGTTAGTACAAAACTAGGTATATGCTAAGAATTACACAAGTGTTATATGCTAGTGAGTGTCGATAGATTAATCTATGTAAGATAGTAAGTAATTTACATCATCATGATAATTAGAGTGTGTGGTGTATGAATGACAGAACCTGGATGGTGTAGTCATGTAGAATATGCCCCTAGTGGGTATGTATATCAATGTATGTCTTGAATGTAGTAGTAGGATTCCCCCTAAATGGGTAGAGTGAAGCAATCAAAGATCTGGATTCCATTTCAAAAACTTAAATAAAATCAAGTGAAGCATGGTAATGTAGATAAATCAACAAACAATAGCATATAACAACAAATGTAAGTCTAGCATTGTAGTAGAAGTGTAAAGCATGGATGATGCATATAATTAAAATGTTTTTGGTGTTTTGACATATTTGAATGCTTTTATATTTTTAAATTTTGTATTATTTTTAGATTTTTTAAATGTTTATTAACTATGTACAAGTAATCAAAAGGAAACTATGCATAAGTAATTTAAAATAATCAATATGTTCACAATGATGTAAAAGACTAGGTTGGGGGTAAAGGGTCTAAGGGTGGAGCTTGATGTGGATGGAGATGAAGTAAGGGATCATTACCATCATAAAATGCCTCAAGATCATCATCAAAAGTATCATCATATGCTAAAAAATCTATGTACATGGTGTCATCCTGCCAAAGGTGAACTGAAGGTTGCTCTGGTGGTGGACATGTTGATTCCCCTTTGGGACATTTAGCTCTAGTAGTAGATTGCTTCAATGAAAGTGGAAAAGATAGTATTAGTGATGCTATAATTTTAATAATACTCTAAACCTATAGTTTAACTAATCTATATTGTAAAGCTATATATGAGTTTGTATCATAACCTATGATTCTATGAAAAAGATAAAATGGGTGACCATCTTGTTGTGATAATCTACTAATAGATCTATGTCATATTATAGGTAATGTGATTAATCCATGATCAAGTAACATATATAACATAATATATGATTGATGTTATGTGATACCTACTTGAATTTTAATGATAGTCTCTATATCCTTAGAGGTGACCATGTGAACTGTATTTGCTAAGTGATCTATTTATGGTTGCAAATGTGGAGTATATCCTGAGAGTGTAGTGTGAGATGATAAGAGTGATGTAGGATGTCTAATGAGAGATATAGAGTCATTTTGATACTCTCCTAAGCCAACTAGTGTAAATCTCAACCCACACAAATATTCATCTATGAGTGTGGGTGTCATATCATCATTTGAAGAAGCTTGAGAATTTGTATCAACATCATGTACATATGGTAACTCAAAATTTACCATAAGAGGTAACTATGATATGGGAATCTCATCAATTTTAGTATTAGAATATAATGTTGATGTGAGAGTGTAAATGGTGGAGTAAATATATCCATAGAATCAATTGGTATTATTGGAATTGCTATCAGTGAATGTATAATTATAATATGTGTAAATCATGATTGATGGAGTAGTTAGAATGGATAAAGCTACTAGAACTGGCTAAATATATGAGTTTAGGGAACAAATATAAGTAGAGGAGTGTAATAAGTTCTAGTCTCTCCAACCTCATATGTATGTATTTGATCAAGAGAAATGCAATGAGGTGGTGGCTAAACTATGATATGAGGTACTCCATTTGGCAAAATAGTTGAAGATGACTTTGTAGTTTGACAATATCTAAATGGATGGTTATCTAATATACATGTATATAGGTATCCTTTATGGATAGACTTAACACATTGATGAATATTAGAAGGAACTACCCCCATAACATGTATCTAGGGTCATCCAAGTAAAATATTATAATGAAGAGGACCTGGCATGACTTGAAACTATGTAGAGAGGGTTTTGGGTCCTATCATGATATCTAAAGCAATGATTCCCAATGTCTATTATGGTATATCATCAAACCATCTAATGTTATTATATTATTTTTTCATGGATTCCATATCTATGCCCATGGTCTGTAATGTTGGGTGAATATTTTGTCGACCAACTAACTAGTGAGCAAAATAGGGCTCTTCAACTACAACATAGGGAGATTAGTTAGCTGGATGTGTAGGTTTACTACATCAGCAGGGGAGAAATCTCTCCTCTCATCAAGGGGAGGTTCCCTATAGGTATAAAGGTGCTATATACTATATATAAGCTAAAAATAACACTCAGGGGTAGGGTTTACCATCCATTTCTCTTCTTTCAGAGATGATGTTCACAAACAAAGGAGAAAATCCTAGTGAAAACACTGAAGGCACTTCTCTTCTTTTACAGGTGTTCTTGCAGGGAATAGTAAGAGTTCTTTTAGGTAGGATAAGTAACTAGTAATAGAGTATAGAGTAACCAACAATCTAAGATGTAGCATAAAGTCTCTACCTTGACTGCCCAAGAGTGAGATGGGAAGAACAATGGGGGCACAAAGTCATCCCAAGGTCCTTTACATAGAAATAGAAAATAAACACACACTGAAGACAACTATGATAGCACAAAGTCTGAAAGTAGCTGGCTTTAGGACACCTTCCTTATCACTTCCACTAGCTCTACTTGTTAAATTACATAAACTAGAATACATTTAGGAAATAGACATAAGAACAATCTCCTAGAATGATACAAGCTATAACAACATAAAGTCTAAAAGTAGCTTGCTTTTTGATTCAAATAAAGAAATATGATAAACAATCTAAGCTCAAAGTCTCAGTGATGCCTTTCAATTTGGGTAGAGTTTTGCTTTTGATAATAAAGAGGTCTCCCTTAAAATGATACAAGGGGAATACATTATATAGAGGCCAAGGAAGACTTGGCACTTTGTCCCATGGAGTGTCCCATGCTGTGCATTAATGCCTTGGCTGCATTTTTGGTTCTATTAGGGAGGGCCATGCTGGAATAGGGAGGCTACCTTAACTGTGGTGTGTTGATTCATCTCTAATGTCTCCTCCTAAACCTGAGTCACTTATTCTATCACCTACTATTTGCACAACTATCCACTCTACCTTTACTTCAAAGGAGATAAATAGGCTATGCTTTCAATGTTTGTAGGCCCAAATATCTACCTGATGAACTATTCCACCTACTAGAAATAACTCCTACTGATATTTCCCTCTTTGTCTCTTCTTCCTTTTAGCCCTGGCCTTAAGGTCTTCAAATGCATTCAGGTCCACTTTTTAAGCCTACAAAGATCAACAGACACTTTGATGCTACAAATTTGACGTCTATGGGCTTATCATCTTCCTTCATGTCTTTCCCACTTGCTATGGTCACTTTCTGTTGTGACATAGGTGAGGACACATGGCAACATCTATAGCTATGAAATAAGCTTATCGGAATAAGCTTTGAAACTTGATAGAAACCTGAAGCATAGATGTAGACACTTATCGTACTTTACTAAGTTAGAATGGGACACATGGCAAGTTCTATTGCTTTAAAATGTACTAGAGATTGTGACTTGGCATACAACACTTGGTAGCTTCTACTTATCTTTCTAAGGGACATGCAGTGTCTTCCACCACACTTTGAGGCTTTATCTTTCCTAGAGGGAACTTGCTCTTCAGGGTATTGAAAGACAGTTCTTTTTCAGAGTGTCGACTATCCTCCATGAGGGTACCTACCCTTTGTGATCCTCCAGGTGGTCTTCAAGCTTTAATTCTTTTAGAGGACTATTGTTTCTTAATTTCCTTCGAACAATTTGTTTAAATGAATTCCTTCAAACAATTTGTCCAAAGGAAATATTTCCTTAGCTCTGAGTCTTTGTATTGGAAGTGTTCCATTTTTGACACATGGCACATTTTACTGCCTTTAACAAGTGACATATGGCATTTTCTACTAAAATAGGGGAGGACACTTAGCAGCATCTGCCTAATTTATATGAGCTTTTAGAAAGCTTTGAGATTCCTACAAGAGATGACACGTGGTAGCTTCCATTGACCTCTAAAAACACTATAGAAACATTCAAGACTCATTTAGATTCACATAGATGATGACATTTGGCATGTTTTATTTATTCTTATGACTTACCTAGGTTCCACCATAGTCCTTACTCAATAACTATGGATGTAGACACTTAGTGGCCTCCATCGAGTCTTACTGGGGACACATGGTAACTTCCACTTAGATTTAGCAATCACATAGAAGATGACACTTGGAGCACTTCGCTTATTCTTTTAACAACTTGCCTAGGGCCTGCCATAGTCTTTACTTGATAATGAAACCAAAGGAAGATGTAGTGACCATTGACACTTGGCAGCCTCCACTGAGCTTTATAGATGACATGTGGCACATTCTATTACTACAAGAAAAAGATATTGAAACCTTCTACAGCTACCACTTATCGCCTTCTATAGAACTCAACAAGGGACACAAGGCACGTTCTACTCCTTTGATAAGTAAATCATAATGTGTCTTAGTAGACAACACTTGACAGCTTCCACTCATCTTTTTATTTTGTGTGCCCCTTTGAACCGACCAGTTAAACCAACCCTGGAAATGTATAAGCATTGGAAACTTTGCTTATTCGAAGGAATTTACCTGTTAAAGCCATTGAATCCTTTAAACCTATTAATTTCAAGCATATTGAGTTCGTAGATTTCTTCTTGTGAAGTCCGTAGAAATTGAGAAGCTTGAAAAATGAGAAATTTGAATGCTCAGGATAAATTTCAATAAGGGAGGGGATAATTTTGATCTGTGCAGGGCCAAAATAGTCCATAGGTTGTCCCACAAATGAGTGACATTTTTTGGGGACAACACGTAAGAATGTAATATTACATATATTAAGTATAGAGTCACTATCAACTAGAACTCTCTTAACTATTCTAGTTTTGAATTGAGCTTGTATGAATAATGGTAAATTTTGGTCAATTACTATCTAAGATGTCATGTCATCATGATCAAAATTGATATCATATTTTATAGTTTTTAGTGTGTTAACCACTGATGCAAAATAAGAAGGCTTTGAATCAATGGGCATAAAAGTCTAAGTGAGTGTTTGATAGAGAATGTCCTTGAATACATTGGTTTTATGAAGAAGTTCTAACATGAAAATTTTAGCTAGTGTGTTTCTCAACTGTTCAACAATATCATATGCCTTTTTTGGATCTACCTATGCCAGTGGGTTGGGCCTAAGACATGAAGGAATGGGAAGGTGGTAGGGCTCCTAATTAGGTGGAGGAGGCATGGTGGTACATTAATTAACTACTCTAACCACATTATCTACTATCCATAAAGCACTAGTATTAGCTATGGGAGGAGAGAAGAGATAATTGATAGGTTGAGGTGGTGGAGGAAGAAAGGGTGTCAATTGGGTTCTCTAGTGATGAGTAGTGACATAAGGAAGAGAAAAATAGACCATGCAACATGACTCATCATGTGATAGGGGCTCTAAGGGAGGTAATGCAAGAGATATCTTAAGATGCCACCAATTTTGAGTAAGAAGGAGGGGGGCGGTTAGTTTGTGTAATATTCATTGGAAAGGAATCCACATCCCTTGTGTGTGAATGCTACCTACATACCAATACTTTGAAAAGGGATTAAGTCATATGTAGTTCTCCAACTTAATGTGGTTTGTGTAATTGATTATATGAATATGAAAAATGCTAAATTAGATGTGCTTGAGGTGGCTAGGGATTGGTGTAAGAGTTTGAATTAGCTTGTAATTGTATTGGCTAGTTTTATGTAGAGAATAGGGAAGATTGATTGAGTAGTCTTGCTTGTATTGTCGCTTGTTTGGTGATATTTTTCAACCACTTCTAAATGATATTTGAATGGGATTTTATAGGGATCTATTGGTCATATGGGTTGAATGTAATCATATTAGGCTGACAAGGATAAGGATGGGAAACTAGAAGAAATTAAGCATTGGGGATAGAAATAGAATTGGAAAAGAGCACCAAAAGTGGATAGGAGTGGTATTGGTGCTATAGTCTTAGTGCAGTGCTATTGTCTTAAGTAGATGGGACCTGGGAGGATGGACCCATCATGAAAAGATGGGTCTAGCTTAGTTAGGATCAAGTATATAAGGATGAAAATGATTGTGAATGAGTGAAAATATGCCTATGAGGCTCATGAGAGCAAGCAAAAGGGACCTAAGGGTTGGGTTCCATTATCCATGCTCAAGTTACCAATTTTTTCATTTTATATGACCATAACATACACACCATCTTGTCTCTTAGGTTCATTAGGCTGAAGGTTAACTGTCTTAGGTCTCAATACCTATGTTAGTTTTTCCCATGTATTTTGGGGTAGAATATATAAATATGTCCTATGTCATGAAAATTATAATAGACTACATTATTCATACCTCTAGCTGACCAACTACTCTCCTTCTATAATTTCTTACCTTATGACAAAACCTTTGACAAGAATAACAATGATCATTAAAATATCTTTCATACCTCATGGCACTTAGATGCATGATGGATATTTTCTTTTTGATCTCAGTGATTTCATCCTTCTTGTCTTGAGTTGAACTCTCTTGCTCTTTCTCAGTCTTGTTTACCTTGACAACAAATTTCTCATGCTCATCTTTCAATGAATCTAGCTTGGTCTTCAATTAAACACTCTCATCCTATTTAGTTCTCATACTTGAACTTGTAGCATCTAATTAAATTTTGAGAACTTGGATAGTATCCTTATCCCTCTTAGCTTATTTATCCATGTCATACTTCAATCTACATTCTTGATCTTCAATAATATTTATATAATCAAGATTGGATTTCAACTTATCATGCTCACCTTGTTTTTAACTCAACTTGGCATTTGTCTCTTTTAACTAAGTCTTGAGATGTCTACATTCTTCTGCTTTTAAAATTGAATTTGTCTTTGTAACATTTAATTGATCCTCAAGAATGTTAATATTCTCCGTATCATCTTTTTATCTTGAGCTTGCTTTCAAGGATTCTATCTCTTTATTGAGCTTGATGTACTCATCCTTAATATCCTTAAATATTGAGGCCATGATCTTATTTTGAGCTTATTCTTGATCATACTCTCTCATCTTACCTCTATACTTATAAAAAATTACCTTGATCTAATTGAACTTTTATTCACTTGATTTTAGACATGTATAAGTAACCTCTACTTGAGCCTTCAACTCTTGATTCTCTTTCTTCAATTACTTAGCCATATTGTACCTTAGATCACCTTTAAGTGGTTAAACTTAAAAATAAAGTCCTACTTTGATACCAATTATTAGAGGTACAATAACTAAAAGGGGGGTGAATAAGTGATGCAAGATAATCCAATTCAATTTAAAAATTTTAAACATTCAACATACATCAACTTGATCAAGCAATATAAACATGAAATCACATACATCCAAAGCATACATCATATATGTGGGAAACCCTCTTAGGAGATAAACCCCAATAAACCTTGAAAGATAGACTATATTCATATAAAATAAGATCCAAAAATTTATACTAGTGCCAACTAATCAAGGAACACCCATCCCTTAGTTTAGTGAGACACCAATCCCATAAGGAGTTATTACCCCTGTCTAGCTGAGCACCCACAACAACTAGACCTTTAACAAGTTTTACCTTGTAAGGAGTAACAAACCCCTTAGGAAACTAATCACCCACTCAAATATCTTGATCAGATAATCTTAAATAACTATTACTAATCTTCAACTGATGATGACCACCTTTGTCTGCACTCTTCACCTGTAATCTCTCTCATGCTATTTCTAGGGTAAACTTGCTCAAGCTTCCTCTTTTAGGCTCATTAGGTCCAATTACCTATGTTTATTCCTATAAAAACTTGATCAAACAAGCATGAATGATCCTCTTCACACTCTAATGGTCCTTAATGACCTGTACCTTATCTTTTAAATGTTCTCTTCTTTACTTGAATCCACTCTTCCACAACTAGTATAATTAGTCCAAATAGACCTTGTAATTATAACACTCTCTTCCTTTAACCCATATTGGTTAACCAAGATACTTTACATTTTTTAACCAATCTTAACATAGGTATATACACATGTTAAATGTGATAACCACACTCTTCATAGGTTGGTCATTACCCCATTAGCCCCAAACCACCATTAGGTCTTGGTGAGACCTAAAACAATTAGGCCTTCATACTCATATGTTACATGTGAGATTACTTAGACCATATTCAAAATTTAAAAATGATTTAAAAAAATCAAAAATATCTATAATATCACCTTTACCACTCTCATATGGGTCTATTCCACCTGGAACACTAACTCAATACTTGAACCTACCAATTACGTCTTGTTGCTCTTCAGGTCTTCATATACAAAAAATATAGTCTTAGACTTCTAAAATAAATACTAAAATATTTAATAGATAAATATTATTATATCACATGGGTGAACCCTTTAGGACCTATAAAACACCT
This sequence comes from Torreya grandis, assembly GCA_037957365.1. NCBI lineage: Eukaryota > Viridiplantae > Streptophyta > Pinopsida > Cupressales > Taxaceae > Torreya > Torreya grandis. The sequence continues at coordinate 3,367,258 of JARHVA010000175.1, forward strand.
CCATGTTATTTAGACACTTCAACACAAGCTCTAAGCACTTAAATTAATTCTCTCAAAATGACCACTCAAACTGGTTACACAGTCAAAATATATTTATACTATTTTAAATCTCCATATCTATTCAAAGGAAAAATATGAAAACCAATGAATTTTAATAATAATTAGAGGATTATATAACATATCCATACTAATTTTGTTCCTTAAATATGCTTATAACACCTTCAACTCACCTTTGCAAGATGGTCACTCATATTGTTAGTGTTTTCAATAAACATAGTCAACTTCTAAGTAATTGATCATATTGAAGATGGATTATTCAGACCTATAAAATACATATAGATAGTATTAATATATTATAAAACACTCTCAAATATTTATTTCATTTTTAAAAATCAAGACACTATCAAGAAAAACTCAATTATCCTTCTCGGGTCACTTGTAAAACATGATCAAACATAGTCAACTTTGGAGATTAATATCTTTGACTGTATAAACATTCAAACCTTATAAAAAGATTATATGGATGTGTCTTGAATTTATATTTAACTTTATTTTTACACTACCATTAAATTCATCTTTTATCAAAAGATATATCTCAAAAACTATAGACTAGTTTTCCTTCATTAATTTAAATATTTAAATTCCAATGATCACTGTGTAAATATTAAACATTAGACACTTTATCATCATCTCATGATCCATATAAACTTTAAAAAAAGAAAAACCATCAATTTACTCATAATTTTCTTTATTTTAACCTACAATCACTCATCTTTGATCTTAGATCTACACTTCTATGATCATGCCACTTGGTAGCTCGATGTGCCTTATACGCACCCTGCACCTTCTAGTCAACATGCATGTGCCACTTGGTAGTTATTCATGATTTATATTGGGAAAAATTTGGTGATACATAATGTAATATTATAACTCATTATATCTTGGGGTAGGGCAATCATTAGTGATAGTTACTCTTTTTATACTTTTGCCACCAACTGGGAGGATCCCTGTAGATTCTACACTAGTTGGCAAATAGTTACTTAGCAATAGGTTCTGTAAGAGAATATTGTTGAGTGTTTGCATGTGGTGGTTGGAGATATCATGTATCATATTATTGGATCTAATTTCATAATGACCCTAAAAAAAAACTTAGCACCTAGTGTACACCCATCTAACCTTGCAAGAAGACGCTCCTTTGTCGATAAAAATGAGCATGAACCTGAAGAAAAAAGGGTGATATTAATGTAGTAAATATTTTCATGATTAGTTTTAGGTTTATACATACATTTTGGGATTAAAAAATAGCATGAATACTTTGGAGAATCACCATGTATCACCCAATTTTTTCTGTGAGCCACTAAGCTTATAGTAAAACTTAGATAAACGATTGCTCTATTTTATACAAACTATACTTTATGTTGATGAACTTTGAGTTAATAGAAATGACATTGTATATTCATAAAATTGTTGATTTTTTTTCATATAGTTTAGTACTATTGTATGTTTATGAATCAATTTCTATATCCATAATGATATATTTTTCATTTGTTTAATGTATTATGACATAAAGGACTATTCCAAGTCACTAATGGCATCATTATACCATATAGTGACTTCGGTATACATGTAAAACTAAGTGTGAAAGAAGCATGCACTGAGTCCCTAATACCTATGGCTAGAGTGCTAACTTGTGGAATGAGTGCTTGAGCATTAGCCATTCCATTGACTCAAATAAGTGTCTACATAAATCTTAACTCGCTATCCCTATGACTTTTACCATGAAGAGATATACCTAGCCAGACATAAAATTGTGACAAAATACTTGTGCCCTTGAGTAGTATTTCAGCCTTTGATCTTATCCAAGATGACACACATCGATAGACAACCTAATCCTATTTCATAAATGACTAAGTCCCATTGAGACTAAGGTTACACCATGATTTAACTAGCCTACTGTAGGCCCCAGTCCCTTCACTATTGTGCTTTGGGTGATCACATAAGGCTTTTGCCTTGTGTGTAATTGATGCTAACATAGTAATATATTTAAATGGTGTGCACCATAGGATTTTACTATTCTTGCACCTAGTTGTATCAAGTATATAACTAACTTGAATTGATTTTTAAGCATGTGACTAAGTACATGAGCTAAACAAGGAAACTTTTCTACAACATTTTGGTTTCATTATTGGAACCCATGTTGAATTTTATTGCTGCAATGATACACCATAGTGATGCTCTGAATTTCACTCAAAAACATTGATCACTGGCTAGATTACAAGGAAGATAATTTCATGTAAAAGGATACGACATGCTAAAGATAGAAGCCAAGAGAATGGGTGCAAACCAACCTATATGATGCTCTGTATGAGGTGTTATTTTATGAACTACCTAAGTATGTATACTGATGATTGGTTGCCTATATCACCTCTAGAATATGAAGCTATGACCAATGTTTTGAGTGGAAAGAGAAGCACTTATAGAGGCTTGAAATCCTAGATTATGTTTGGATGTGCATTGTAAACAAGTGGTGGAGCAACATGTTAAACAATATGTGTTAAAATTCATAGTGTTGACCTTCTCTTGCCTGAAGAAGTAAATTATGAGTTATTTCATGAACCAAGGGGCATATTCATAAGAGGGATCAACATTGAATTAAATAAATTGCTAGTAGATTACAATATTGAAACTATAAGAATAGAAGGCTAAAATCCTTGTGCATATGAGGAAGCGTAGAAGGTGAGAAGGGGAAGTGTAGGTGAGGTGTGATGGAAAGGGATGAGCAACCTGACAGCCAAGAGCTCTAAAGGTAGAACTATAATAAGAAAATATGTAGGATGATAGAGGATCTTGAACCTAAAAGTGTTGAGAGGACCTATAGTGAGCAAGAAGGGCATTGGGAAAGATTCCTTGAATTATAACAACATAAAGAAAGAGAAGAAGAAGTAAGAGACTAAGATTAATAGTTGGGTATAGAATTATTTTGGTTCCTAAAATATGTGGTGAATGAGGATGTATCAAAATCACCTACCCCCTTTGAACCTAAATCACAAGCCCATACATTATATTCTCCACCAAAAGATAGAAAAATGATAATTGACCCTGTTATCAACATTAAATTTGATTGACTTCAAACTTTGAACCAAGACTTTGTGATCAAAAAAGTGATTCCTTATGAAGGATTGAATGAGAATACCATGAAACCAGTGAGTACCAACCCAAGAATCTAGAATAAGATCATAAACATTATATTTTAAAGCATGTCAATTACACTTATTAGGTAATAACCTGTAGGAAGTGGCATGGTACATAAGTGAGTAGTATCATACCATCAATATTTATGGTGTAACCTACACCAAAAATATCATTGCTTAACCCTATAGTTGGAGGCATTGGAGGGTTTCCTCTAATATAGATTCTAAGGGGCAAGTGCCTCAAAATCTAGCTCCACCCCCTCAGTAGATTTATTATGAAATGGTAATGTACTTGTTTGAGTATCATTGCATAGAGAATGCCCTAAATCATGTGCTCAAGTGTTAACTTCAATGGCACACTTAGGGTATCACATAGTCAGAGCACAAGGAAACTCAGTTCACAACCACCTTGCTAGATTATGCCCATACCTGGTATCAATAATTTGATCAAAACTAGGCTATGGTGGATTATGATATACTAAAGGAGGATTTCTTGAATAAATTTGATTTTCTTGAATTTGAGCAATAGAGCATTGTAGTGCTCAAATAAATCATCCAAGGGATATTTGAGAGTGTGTACCTTTATGATGAGCAATTTAAGATCCTCCTTTCTAAACTTGAATATGATATCCACCCATTCCAACATGCATAATGGTCTTTAGGGGGTATATTAGTACCTTTTAGTAGAGAGATATCTATGAATACCTTCATGGAGACCCATAAAGTGCTTGAAGATATGCTACAAGATGAGGTCATAGGTAGCACTGACACTAAGATCAACCCATTTATGGAGGTACGGATCATGTCAATGGCCTCCCAACTATAGAAGCTAACTATTAGTTTGGTGCATGATGCTCATAATGGATTGTGGTTTACTAACTATGAGATGGAGTGGCATAACAAGAATAATTACCCATGAAGAAATGTCTATACCTTCTCAATTATGAAGTTTATCATGGACCACATGACTCTTAGAACTATCCCCTATTAGAATGTGTTATTCAAGTGAACATGACTATCTATTACAAGATTTTTAATGCCTATACTTATTCAAAAATGGATTATTGAGTCATTGATGATATGCACTAAAATATGGAGAGAGGCATATGATAGGCAATGACCATAACTAGAGGATAGGCAGGCCAAAGAAAGGAAGGTTATGGTTAGTAAAATACTAACTATGGGAATTAGTGATGAATGCATGGGTGAGGTGGAAGATGTGGTGGAAGAAGATTCCTACCATAATCATGTTACAAGTGTACGTTGATTAAGCATTACTAGTGTGACTACCCCATGCACCCAATATGTAGGTATTATTAGGGATCACATGTTATCAAAGATTTCTTAGACTTGTACAAAAAGCTAAGTCAATGTCAAATTGGTGTAGATAAGGGTGACACCATGGTTAGTCATGATCAAAAAGATGATAAATGGGCTCCCAAGCCATAACAAACTTGAAAGGATCCACCTAAGGTGTAGACCATGAGTTAGAGTAGGTTTACCACATAGCTGCCTACTACCCCAACAAAAGAGCTATGCTTGGAATATGGAAAGTCAAGTTGTGTCAAGCACATAACATGACCTAAGCCAAAATATTCCCTACTCTAACTTGATTTGATCGAAGGATGTCCTATAAAAATCCATGAGTGTAATACAAAATTTACATGGATAACTCCAATTAATAATAGATCTAGAGGCATAAACAAACACCTTGCATATGAAGCAAGATATCCAAGAGGCCAAAGTATAGGAGTTGATCAAGATCTTGTGCCTCCTATAATTTGAAGAGATGATACCCTGAATAAAAAAATTTCTTTTAGAGCATGAAGAGAAGAGACTAGAAGAGGATGTCATACCTTAGATGATTAAAATTATTACACTACATATGGAGCAAACACGTGATGTAAGGGATACTTAGAACATAGAGTATGGCCAAGAACTACTAATAAACACACCATCAATGGATGGTATATTTGTGAGGTCTTTGTGGAAATGGGTGCCAAGGTTAACATTCTAACCAAAACCACTTGGGAGAAGATGGGATATCCACCCTTAAATCCCTCCTTTCATATGTTGTTTATGGCCAAAAAAACCTAAACACAACTTATTAGGATCTTAAAGGACACCATTTTAGATATTGTAGGCACCTAATTCTAAGATGACTTCAAGGTAATTGAGTTGGTAGAGCATGATATATATCTAGTGCTCTTAGGGAGGCCATGGTGTTATGCCAACAATGTAAACATGTGCTTCAAGAAGTGCTGCATGACTTTTGAGAATGTTAGAGAGAGGGTGGTGATCCCCCTATCACATGATGAAGGGCCTTCATATGTGGAAAGTGTCTATCTTGAAGATAATCTCAACCACATTTATAACATCACAACATGGGGCACCAAGAAGCTTAACCCAAGTGACCAAGTAGTGTTTGAGTGGGAGGATAGACAATCAGCTTCCAATATAACTGATGTAGCCTATGAATGATAGGTTAAAGAGGCTTATGAAGTTACTGGTTGAAGGTGATACTTAGTGTGGGAAACTAAGCCAAGGCCAACTCAATCAAGATTGATTAGAATTGATTGCACTCAAAATAAATGGGTTATCCATGCCAAAAAGGAAGGAAAAAGGGTGTTCTAGCTAAGGGAAGCTTGTAACACTCCCAAAATATGGACGGAGCTAGCCTATAGACAACTATGTCCATGACATTGAAGTATGTGTTCCTAAAGAAATAGGTAGAATGGGTGCACAATGAATACCTTAAAGAACATTTATGCTCGTTAGTGGGTAGTGCAAAGGCCTAGTTTGTCAACATGACAAAATGTGAATGTAATAATATGCACTAGGTTTTGATAGAGTAATGAAAACTTAGACATACCTGCTTACTTGGGTGATTATGACCCAATCACACATGTGCACTTATGTGAATAAACTTGGATTGTCTATGGCAATAATGTACCCAGAAGTCTATGGGTGCATGCTTTCTATAGGAATTTGAAAACATGGGCATGAGCATGGTAGATTTTAGATGAAATGCATCAAGAGATAGGAGACTGGGAAGTACTCAAGGAGAGGTTTGTGCACACCTTCTCTTTCTCTTCATAGATCTTATATCTACTAGAGACACTATAAGCCATTCACAAGGTAGTGTTTGAGGACACTACCATCCTCGAAGAGCACTGTAGAGACATGTTCAAGGAGAAGAGACTAGTGTTCTTGACATTCTTTAAAGATAAGGAAATCAATAATGACTCTAGTAAGGATGATGACAAGACCTAGAAGGATCAGAATTGGAAGGCTCTAATAAGAAGGCAAAAAATTTTGCACCTTGTTAATGATAGTGCCCTAGATAAATAATATTTCACTCATCTTTGAATTTAAATAATAGATGAGACAAGGTAAGTTGAAGACTCTCATTAGGATAAGAATTAACCCTAACTCATGCCACTCAAGACCACTTAAGTAGACATCAATGCATAATTTAAGATTAATATTACCACTATATGTGTTTACTAGTCTGAGGTAGAGATGGCACAAATTATAGACCTCCTAAAGGAGTTTTAGGACTTGTTCCCATGTAACTACCAAGACATGAAGGGAATCCAACCTTCCCTTGGAAAAATTATCATCAAATTGGTGTATGGCATGAGACCTATCAAAAATCACCCATATAGGATGAATCCCAATCTTTACACTAAGGTGAAAATAGAGATCAATGAAATGTTAGCTATGGGTGTCATCTACCTTATACAAGAGTCTAACTGGGTGAGTCTGATAATCATAAGCATCAATAAATATGGGCACATATGGATCTTATTCTGTTATAGAATTTTGAATGCTACCTACATCACTAACCCATTCTTGACCCCATTCATTCATGAGGTCCTAGATGGAATTTTAGGTTGATAAATCTATACTCTCATTGATGGTTTCTTGGGCTACTATTAGGTACAAACAAGGATGAGGATAACCAAAACAACATTTATGATTGAATGGGGTTATTTTATTTATAATGTGATACCCTTTGGATTCAATAATACACCAACTGTATTCTCTAGAGTGGTTATCACCACTTTCAAGGACTTCATCCATAGGTTCCTCCAAGTCTATCTTGATGACTGGACTATGTATGACCTTATAAAGGACCACTATGATAATTTATGCTTCATGTTTTAGAGGTATAGGCAACTCCATATATATTTAAACTTAAAAAAGTACATCTTTGTAACCCCCTTTAGAACATTGCTTAGGCACATTGTCTACAAGGATGGTTTTCTTGTTGACCTTGCAAAGATAGCCATCATAATTTAGCTCTATACTCATTCAATGTAGAAATATGTTCATGCCTTTCTAGGACATTATGGATACTACAAGATGTTTATACATAGATATGAAAATATTTTAGTTCCTCTAGAGGAGCTATTGCACAAAGATGGCCCATTTTATTGGGGTAGGGTGCAAGAGGAGGATTTTGAAACATTGAAGCTGAAATTGGCTAGCATGCCAATTTTGTAATTCCCACACTAGACTACTCCTTTCCACATCCATGTTGATACTTTAGGCTATATAATTGGTATTATTTTGGTGTAACCAAGTGAGGCTAAGATGGAACACCCCATCTCCTTTACACGTAGGAAATTGATGTATGAAGAACATAATTACACCACCACTGAGTGTGAGGCACTGGCAATGGTCTATGCCCAAAAAAAAATTACATAATATCTATTAATGACCCCATTCATCTTTTTCACTGATCATCAGGCACTCAAGTACCTCATAAACAATCCTATTTTACATGGGTGCATATGCAAATGAATAATTATATTCTAAGAGTTTGAATTCTCCATTATTGTTAAAATTGAAAAGAACTTAGGGCCAAATAATTTGTCCCACATAAATTTTGGTGATGTGGCAGTGTTAATTAAGGATGACATACCAAACATGCAACTATACAGAGTCCAATTCATCCTTGAAGACTTGGTAGAGATTACCAATTTCCTAACATATAGGTTTGTACCCCAGACCATGTCAAATAAGGAGAGGAAATAATTTGTTGTTCAAGTCACCCCCTTCCATCTCATTGAGAGGGATCTATATAAACTAAGTAGGGATGAAGTCCTTTGCTAGTGTGTTTTGGAACATGAAAGGGACTCCATCTTATAATAAGTGCATGAGGGAATCATAGGAGGCCATTGCATAAGAGATGAAATGGTGTGCAAGATGTTATAATAAGGCTCATGGTTGCCAAGCCTATTCTAAGATGCAAAGGAGTGCACCAAGGCATGTGATATATGCTAATGCATTAGGAAGCCCAACCTTTGGGATGAGATGCCTCTCATCCCCATTCTTGCCTAGGTGCCATTCAATAAATGGGTCATTGATTTTGTTGGACCAATAACTTTTGTATCATGATGCACATGTACAAGGCATATTTTAGCAACCACTAACTATTTCACTAAGTGGGATGAGGATGTACTGACAAAAGATTGCATATCCATGACAACCACACCCTTCATCTAGAAGAACATAATAAGTTGATATGGGTACCCATTAAGTTTGACTAGCAATAGGGGCACTCATTTCATTAATGAGATAGTGTACATCCTCTTAACTAAATACATGATGGCACATCACAAGACCACCCCTTATCATCCCTAATAAAATGGCATAGCTGAAGCATTCAATAAAATCCTAGGAACATGCTTGATAAAGATATGTGACATTGGTTACAAGGATTAGGATGATCATGTTTTAGCAGTACTATGGGCATATCACATAACATATAAGCACCTAAATAAAGCTACACCCTCTCAACTCGTGTTTAGCACTGAATCAGTTCTCCCTATGGAATTCATAGTGTCATCCCTATGTATTACATAGATTGGTCACTTAGATGACCAAGAATATTTAAGAACAAGGTTGGAAGACTTGGAGTGCTTGGATGAAAATCATGCCTGAGCATGATGGAGTTAGCAAATTTAAAAGGTGCACTAGAAGCTCTAGCATGACAAGCACATCAAGCACAAGGAGCTGACTAAAGGAACATTAGTGTTAATCTATGACTTAAAGTACCTTAAGTACCCAAGAAAATTACAAATAAGGTGGATGGGTCCCTACATCATCCACCACATAATAGAGTCAAGTGCATGTAAGCTATGCACATTGTCCAATAAAAGGCTCTTAGGGAATTTCAATGGCAACCAATTGAAGCCATATTAGTATTAGGATGGCACTTGCACCATAATAACACCAAATTTTTGGTGACTAGTCAGTTTGAAATTGAGTTGACCTAAATATAATTTGGTGTAAGACAAACCATTTTTTATATTTTGTTTTTGTTCTTTATATAGTGTAAAGAGGCAATAAGTGGTGCATGGTACCCGTAAGGACTTATCTACTAGCACCTCATGCATAATTATTGATAATTGAATTGAGCACTTGCACTTCTTAAGCACATGAGGCCATGACACCTAAGTTATGGTTGCATGAATTAACTTGTATCCAATGAATTCATCTGGGCTCTCACGAATAACTCCAACTAGGTGAGTCAAGAAACTATGCTTTCTAAGTGCTTGAGACTAGACATATAAGTGATGGATGTGTGAGACTCATCAAACATAGAAAAGAAGCACATAGAACCCTAATTTCAAGGTTCCAAATGAAGGGTGCTTCCAAGCCCATACATGAACTACTTTGGACTTTCATGCATAATTCCAATCGGGTGTGTTGAGCACTTGTGCCCTTTAAGTACATGATACTAAACATCTAAGGGGTGTGTGCATGAAACTTACTAGACACAAGTAGAAGAAGCACAAGATCTATGTGTGCAAGGTGAACATTTCATGGCTCTTGGAGAGCTAAGAACAAACTACTCAGATGCTTTTGTGCATATTACTAGCTAGGTGAGTCAAGCCCTATTGCTTTATAATCACCTAGGTCCAGATGCCTAAGTCTTGTGCACAAGGAAGTTACTATAATTTGAATATTTGAGAGAAAAATGACAAAGTACATAAGCATAAAGGTAAGCTTTGTGCTAAATTTAAAAAAAGGTGCATTAATTAATGATGTGCTAGAGACTAAAGAAAAAGGTGAAGATGCTCAACATGGTTGGGAACAAGAAAGAAAGTGAAGACACATAATCTGACCATACAAAAGAGAACTAGAAGAGAATCAAAAGCACTAGAGGGCTAGTGTAAGTTATTTATATGGGGTAAGATAGGCCAAGGTAAGATGAAGCATAAGAAATTAACAAAAATAGAGAAATACACTTGAAATGAAAATGTAGCTAGAATAGAAAGTGGAACTGAGGAGGTTGAATTTTGCACATGTGAGGCATTGTGCCCAAGTTACCATAAGGAAGGTGAAGGTCATGCCAAGTGAACAAGTGAAGGAGAATAATCATCTAAGATAGCTAGTGTCCACCTAGTTTGAGTAGGAAGTAATCATTTGAACTAAACATCACTTCACTGAATTATCATTATAGAGAATTCAATGAAGTGGTAGTGGAAGCACAAAGATATGCATTTAATTTATTGATGACAAAGGATTTTCATGGATTTCACAAAATTTTACATTTTATATGAAATCTAGGTGCCACCATGCCATAAAGCACCTGCATTAATAATAGTAGACAAGGAAAGGGTATAAATTAGCAAGAAACAAACTTTATTAGGTTAAAAAGTTTATACTAACCTAATACTAAGAGTGAACCTAAGTGAAAACTAGAGAATCAAGTTGAGAAAACTCTATACCAATAAGAATTTGATCCCTTTTACGTATTAAGAGTGAATGACTACATACTATGAAGGATTGCATTCATAGTAAGAGTGATTTAGAGAAGTGTGGAGAAAGGATTTTATAGAAACCAAATAGTTGGATAAGTGGATTGATGCCTAAGCTACCATTAAAGACCAACAAAACTTGAGAGTTGAGGGAATAGTCATATATCCCATGAATGTAGAAGTGCCACCACCATTTGAGGTTTCAATAAACCACACCTACCACAATTTAACGCTAGTAGGTTTACAATGGTAAAAAATGGTAGGGAATAATCTTTGATTAGGTATAATAAGACCTAAAATAGGTGTGTATATCACCCAATGTTTCCACTATAAAAATAATGATGTAGTGAGTAGAAGCAGTGAGTGTGGTGCAGGTGGACACTGAGGTGCTCATCAAAATGTCTTACCAAGTAATGTAGTTCCTTCTAGAAGTTGTGCTATGGGAGGATTGACACTCTTTTGTGAATGTATTCAAATTAAAAGAGTATAATCACCACACATCCAGTCATTTTCAATACCTCACATAAGATTGGATGGTGGACATAGGGTAAAAGATGGTACAAGATGATGCCTTGTTTGATGTCTTGATTTGAGACAAATTGACAACTTTTGGTAAAACTCAACTTTATGAGTTTTTATACTTTGGGAAGCTAGAGGATCTCGTTTAATTCCTACTCTCATGCATCCATGAGGATAACATTTACTTCACAAGGAGGCACATGAATATTTTGGCATAACTGATAAAAAGAATAATCAAGATTCTAGATACTGGTAAGGACATCTATCAGATGATGGATGATGATGAATAGGTCGAATACATATCCCAATTCCTAAAGTATTTCAAAGGGGGTTTTGTGTTACCCATTAAGGAGATTAAGGACCCTAGCATGAGGGAATTAATGTGCATTGTAAGCTCTAGGTTATGCCCATGGGGTCAATAGATCGATATGACTAAGGCATACCTTTGCATCACAAATCACATGGTGTAGCACGTGTAGTTCAAAATATAAAAATTTATCATTGATGAATTTGTGAAGAATGCATAGGAGCAACATAGGGAAAAAGGGACATTTAGGTGGGGGATCCATTCTGATTCTCATTGTCATGGCAGAGATTTGAATTCTAGATGGGGATGAGGACAACCTCTAGGTCCATTTAGAGTATATAAACTCCCTATCATATAAATATAAAGACTTCATGATCCCCCCTCTTTCAACACCAAATATAAGACTTGCATCATGGGGTGGTACAAGCGGTACATAGAGGCATTTGAGCTAGAATGGAACATCCCTCAAGGGCTCCCTTAAATCATGTTTGGAATGAAAAACTTTTTCATAATATAACACTATTATGTAGTGCACTTGTTTTTAGTTGATGGTAACATGTTAGGGTGGATAAAAATCCCCTATGCCTTCTCAACAAGATACTTCAGGGATGTATTATGCCACATCCCAAATGCACAATAGTTAGACATTATAGTAAAATAATTGAATATGGAGAGGTGTAGGATGAGATGCCAGTTCATTCACATAGATGGGAAGGCCACTAAGGATGAATCAGATCACCTAGATAGCCACCCATTTAAGAGGCAACCATACATGGCCACATCCATAGATTATACTATGATATGAAGCCACAAAAGAAGGGCCTCATCATTAAGTAGAGTGAAGACCCCTAAATCTAGATCGATGACAAAGGAACTATGATTCTAGTATAAAATAAGTCTCCCAAGAAGAAGGACACCAAAGGCTTCCACTAGTGTAAAGTAAGAAGAAGGGGAAGGTTCCTCTTGTGGTGCCTAGGACAATCTTATCTAACATAGAAGAGGAAGAGGAGGAAGAGGATATGGAGGAAGAAACATTTAGGATGGGTGTATACATCATGGTTTAGGAGGATGACTCATCATTAAGTAAATGAACCCCCTCTCCATCCCCTCAAATTGAAATGGATAAGAAGATGTGAAGATGGAGAAAACTCAGCCTCAGTGATGCCAAAATATAGAAGTACGAGAGTTGGAGGAATTAAGAAAATAAATGATAAAGGTTGGGATGTTAAAAGAAACCATTGAGATGGTTGAGGATAAAGGGTGAAAGAAGGAAGTGGAGAAATTCAAGGCACAATACATGAAAGGGAGAAAAGAAAGAAGAATAGGTAAAAATCTTGATGAGGTGAAAACACTTGGAGAAGTAATACCCTTAGGTGTACCAACTAAAGAAGATTTGAATCACAAATGGGAGGCTATGGGCCTAGACCAAGATCACATCAATACAGTGCTAGAGTTAAATCATAAATGAGAGGCCATGAGGTTTAAGGGCATGACCCAAGCTAAAATTGATTGAGTGGAGGCTGAAGAGATAAAGTAAAAAGAGAATAAATGCAAAACTCATGTAAAGAGAAGGAAAGATGAGAAAAAAAGGCCAAAGAAGAAAAGGCCAAAAGGAAAGAAATATAAGATAAGGTGGCCCAAGTAGAAAGGGATAGAATTAAGAAAGAGAGAGAGGAAAAGGTTTTTTATAAAATGAAACCTAGAAAGGAGAAGGCAATCAAAGAGGCACCTAACGTCCACTCCATCTTGGTAGAGGAAGATACCCAATAGGAACACCCTAGTTTTTAAGGGGTATCTAAAGACAAATAAGGTGATGTTGGAACCTCAAAAGAACAAATAGAGATGTTTGTAGAGACCCTATTTGGGCAAGAGGAAATTAAGGCTAGTGTTAAGGAGGTTCATGCCAAAGAAAAACAATAATAAGAAGAAGAAGACAGGGGGAAAAGTCTGAGGAAGAACCCCGCTAAGAAATGGAACTAAGATCAAGGAAAGAGAAGAGATAGACCAAGGGTATAAGTCTAATGAAGAACCAATAGTAGAAAAAGAATAAGAAAAAGAGGAAGAAAGCACTAATGCCAAAAGAGAAGAGGAAGAGTTGGCGAAGAAAGAAGAGTATGAGCTAAGCTAGAGGGAAAAAGTGTAGAGGGAGTTCACTAAAGATGAATACTTCTACATGTTTGAGTATTGCACCCCAAAACTTTTATGACCTTAATATTCCATCAAGTTTCTTGGGATCTCGATTGCTACATGGATGAGCCTTAGTTTGAGGTACCAAAGAAGGTAATTTGAAGTGTAGAAAAACCAAAAGAGGGGCATGACTACTAACTTATAAATCTAATAGACATGAAACCTGTAAGGTCAGATAATTCCCTCCTTAAGATGTCCTTAGTAGTAGCATGTAATAACATCACCAATGATGTTTATACCAGTACATAGAAATAAATAGTGCATGAGGTGGAGGAATAATTGAAAACAATGAAGCTCAAACTCTAGAAGCTAGTTGAGCACATAAAAGAAGTAGAGCAATCCATTTTGGATGGTGTAGATACTTCAAAAATGAAAAAGGTTGATAAGTTTTGTGCATTGGTAGAAAAAATGCTCCCTAGGATGAATTTGGTGCTCGAGGAACAAGAAGACCCCTATGAATCCATCAAAAGAGAGATAAACAAAAATCTCAATACAGTTGAGGAAATCTTTACCAAACTAGAAGAGGGCATGGAAGAAGTGGATGCCATATTTGACAACTTTGCCACTCAAGTGTTAGTCATCGACACATGCCTCTAAAAGGAAAAAAAGGAGGACACTCTAATGAAGCATGCTTTCACTGTGGGCAAGATTGAGCACATGCAATTTATGGCATTAGTTAACACCTTAAGCCAAGTTGAAAACATAGAAGCACTTTTATTCACCTTTCAAACAAAGTCAAGTGAGAAAGGGGAAATTTTAGATGGTAGGGTGAGGAGACTTAAGGAAGTATTAAAAGCCTTTAGAAAAGAAATGGAGAAAATAGACATGTCCACACTTAAGGTTACATTGACAAAATTAGATGATGTCATTGAAGAGATCAAGCTCACCATTTAGGGATTTAAGAACTTCAAGTCATAACTACAATAAATTACACCTAAATTTTACATACCAAAGGCATTGAAAGACTAGTCTTAGGGTAGACTAGTAATTTTTTATGGGGTAATGATGGGGCCTTTTTTTGTGCTACCTAATGGACTATGCCAACTCAATAGACCTTAAAATAGGGTAATCATTGGTAATGGTTACTCTTTTTTTACTTTTTGTGATAGTTGGGAGGATCCCCATGGATCATATGCTAGTTGGAAATTAGTTGCTTAGTGACAAGATTTGTAGGAGAATCTCATTGAGTGCTTCCATGTGGTGGTTGAAAAATTCAAGTATTAGAGTAGTTAAATTGGTAGCATAATGACCCCTACTGATAGCTTAGTACCAAATGTGCACCCATATAACCTAGTAATAAGATTTTCCTTCACCTATAAAAATGATCATGGACCTAAATAAAAAGGGGCAACATTAATGTGATGAAACTCTATAGGATTAGTTATAGGTATATACATGCATTTTGAGCTTAAAATCTAGCATGAAAACTTTGGAGAATCACCATGTATCATCCAATCTTGTTTGTGAGCCACTAGGCTTGTAGTAGAACTTAGATGAGCAAGTGCTCTATTTAATACAAATTGTACTCTATGTTGATGAACTTTAAGTTAATAGAAATGGCATTGCATATTCACTTGGTTGTTGATTCTTTTCATATAGTTTTGTTGTATGTTTGTGACTTAATTTATATATGACCAATGATATAGTTTTTATTTTTTTAATGTATTGTGATGTAAAAGACTATTTCAAGTCATTAATAGCATCATTGTGCCACATAAAAACTTTGGTATACTTGTAAAACCAACTAAGCATGAAACTGGCATGTGCTGAGACCTTCATACCTACACCTAGAGCACTAACTTATGGAATGAGCATAAGCCATTCCATTGACTTGGATAAGCACCTACATGACTCTTAACTCAATATCTCTACATCTTGCATCATTAAGAGCTATACCTAGTCAGACATGAACTTTCACCAACATACGTATGCCCTTGAGTAGGCTTGTACCCCCTAATCTTATCCAAGATGACACATGTTGAGAGACATCCTAGGCCCATTTTTTAAATTACTAAGTTCCATTGAGACTAAGGTTTCACCATGCTTTAACTAGATCAACATGGGCCCTGGTCCCTTCATTGTTGTGTTTTGGGTGAGAGCACAAGGCTTGCAACTTGTGTGAAATTGATGCTAGTGCAGTAGTCCATTTAAATGTTGTGCACCACAATATTTTGCTATTCTTGTGCCTAGTTATATAAAGTATATAACTTAATTTAATTGATTGTTAAGTGTGTGACTAAGCATGTGAGCTAAATAAGGAAACTTTTATACAACACCTTTTGAGCATATTTTGACTTATTGACTTAACATGCACCATTGATCTCTAACTACACAATCATATGATCATTATTGATATCTATATTATAGGTTTCATGTTCAACATATATATTCATCATCTGATTAAAAACTCACCATTAGATCTATCTAGACTATTTGACCCTAGACTTCAACGTAGTTAAACTTGATAGTCTTTGGGCCATCACAGTCTACTAGAGAAACTTTAAAGGTTTATTTATTGAACTATAAAACACTTCAAGACTCCAAATATTCAAATCACCTTTTTATCACTATAGACAACATCTCCATGAAATATTTGACCAATTATGACTTTATAATTACCTATACAAAATGCACAAACTTTCTAGATCACTCATATCTACATGACACATAGTGATGGTCTAGCTTCTCTTAAGATAGAATATGAATGTTTCTCTTTACAAATGATCAAATGACACACCAAAAATTCACCAAGACATCTATGGATGACTCATAACTTTTTATTTGTACTTATAGACCTACACATGTGCCATATATATCCAACCTATCAAAACACAACTTATTTGTCATTTATGCACTAGTACCACATGCTCTCTTTGACATTAATTACAACCTAACATCAATGAACATGCTCAACACATGTTTCCCAAGACATTCCCCCATTTTAATAGGAAGATGTTGAATAATGAATAGGTGTTAAGAACATGCTTCTAAAGTATGCCCCTACTGAATCTGACAACTATGAATGTGTGTAAACCATTCCCATATGACATGATCCCACTAAATTTGAAAATTGATATAAGTACCATATACTAAATTATTGTGGAAAACATGCTTCCAAAGCATACCCCCATTGAATCTAAAAATTATGAATCTTTGGAAGCCATGGCCATATGAAATACCCCCAATAATATGCCACCCTTGATGTGAGGGAAAAATAAGAACCGGTAGTTACCTCACCTCAAAGGGATAAGAAAATTGTATAATATGTGAATGTAACCATATAACATATATAAGGAACATGTCTAGGTAGATATAAAATTGAAGCACATAGAATCAATGTGGTCACATTAGGCCTACGATGCATGATAAGGATCATGGAAATGTCTATATAGTAAAAATACAAGATCAATAAGAAAATAAGCACACATATAAGAGAAAACAAAAGTAATTCAAAAGGTAATGGTCCAAGGAGACCAAAAATAAGGGGTAAATTCAAATGCCACATAATTGAAGGGACATGAATTAATCAAATGTCTACAAATGCAAGGATGACATATTAAAATGTCCATACAATAAACCATGTCATATGCAAATGTCAAATAAATCATACATAGGTGCAAGGGAATTAATAAAATTATCATATTCAAATTATCGAATGAGGAATATAATATCAAGGTAAGACATTAAAGGAAGTGCATAAAGCAAAGCATAAGTGACTAGCATAAACATGCCATATTATCCCATGGATTAAATATATTAAAAAAATTTCAAGTGTATCACATAAAAAGTACCCTATGAAAGATATAATCATGGATAATAAGCATGTGTAAGTACATATGTAAGCTCAAACATGATAATTTCAAGTGATCATCTAATCATATAACCTATGAGTACCAAAATCAAAGAATCAAATGTTCCCAATGTTTGCATGACATGAGTAGAGGGAAAGTCCAACACCCAAAATATGAATGTATCATGTATCTATGTATGCCTGCATTACGCTCAAGTAAAAGTGTGACACATATGTGTATGTAGGTGTAATTGAGTATCCCATCCATTAACATGGAACTAACACATATATGCTAAGGAGCCAATATAAAATTTAGATGCCAAAAATGTTTTTATATTTCTAAATGTTTTTGATTTTTTTGTATTTTTAATAGGAAATATCATCCTATGATTCCATATAATGGATGGTTATAGATATATTCCAACTATGCATCTAGTGTAATACCTCATTTATGCTATATAAGAGCATGTATAGGTGCAATAACTATCATTATGGTATAAATGGTGCTCTACATATATAAAATAAGACTTTGTGCTCATAAAACAATAATAAGAGTAACAGGAGTAGGGGTTATTGGAACCCATCATTGAGTTATCTTTGGTTTCATTGGAATAGAATTAATATGCAAATTTTTAGGTGCTCCAAATATATGATCATGGTGTCTCTGATGTAATGATCTCTCAAATACTAATTACCTAGTAAAGTGGATTGCATGTTGCTTACCTATTTGTAGTAAATTAGCCTTACTAGGATTGGTAAGAAGTTATTTGGTTTTAAGTTTCTTTTTTTCAAGAGTATTCTCATATGGAATTATAGAAACTATAACTACCTTATTGGCATGAATTTATTTAACACACCCATGTACTATAGATGGTATTGTTCAAAGAGTGTGTTTATAAGGTATTCCCAATAAAATATCAAAGATGCATGTGGAAGGGTAACTAAAAAGGTAATAACCACATGTGCTATACTTCTTGTAAAGATAAGTCAATCTTTCCAAGAACCTTATGGGAGGTCCCATCAAATGCTCTTGCTGATCTGGTAGAGGCATGTAAATCATGATGATTTTAACATAAATACATAAGCAATGTCATGGTGTAAATTTTTTTCTTTCATCATTATCAATCATAACACTAGGTATAGGGTGTTTATCAAGATATTCTCAAATGAATAAAGAATGAAGATCAAAGTCATCATCTTTAATTTCACTGTCATCTAAGGAAATAGAAGGTCTCTGAACCATAGGATGTATATGTCATGTGTAAGTACTAATAATCCCATCTAGTGGGTGACTAAATATGATAAAAGAGGATGTGCATTATATACCATTTGGACTTCTGGCTCCTTAGAATGGTCTTACAAATAATTGTTAAATATTTTTTATTTATGGTGATCTCTATATTGTGAGCTTGATTTATTTGGAGGATCCTCAAATATAAGTTTTTAGTCATTGATAAGATATTGGATCTTGTGTTTTAAGGTAAATCATCTATTTTTAGAATGCCTTGGCCCTTAATGATAATCAAAATAACATTGGCATCATATCCTTTGGGTAAAGGTCAACTCATATCAAAATCAATAGGATGAGGGATAGATATAATCTAACATTAGTAACCATGGGATTAATGAATATGGAAACTCAAGTAAACATGTAAATTGTCTCCTTGGTACATTAGATAATCCAAGGCAATTAGGTTTTTTTGAAACTATGTTAATTATGGTCATTATTTCATTTTTAGGATTAGGAGGTTTTACCTTATAACTTGGTTTAATTAGGAATTTGGTACTATATATAGATGCAATTGGGGTGTTTAATATATACTTGAGTTTATTCAATGACATAAGCTTCATTTCATGGCCCTATACAACATGGAATAAGTCATTGAAAGATTTGAGCTTCTTAAAGATAATGGAATCATGTAAAGGAGCAAGCCAAATATACTTGAATATATATTACAACTTTTTGTGTGCCATAAGATTGTTCATTTTGCCTAGCATTATCTTATATCTCAAGACATATTTATTGATAAGTTCATTGGTTCCTTGTTTGATTTTGGTAATATGAGCATAGGAAACCTTTTTAAAAATATTAAGAGAAAAGTGTGCTAAAAATTGGTCTATAAGAGGTTTGATTTATTTTACAGATTGTAGAGTTAACTCATAAAACCACCTTAAAGCATAGTCCTTGAGGCTTCTTAGAAATAATTTTATTAAAAATTTATCATTAGAAAAATAGTCAAGGCATGCTACATAAAAGGTTCAAAGATGTTGTTCAATAAAACCCTTTCCATCATAAAATATAAAGTTAGGTGTAAAAAATCTGGTTGGAAAAGGGTGAAAAGAGATCTCAAGTGTAAGAAGGTTATGAAACACTTCTTAAAAATCTATAACTTGAGCAGATTTTAAAGTATTTTTTTCAATGTTTATAACCTTGTCCTCCTAGGTCTTTATAACTTGAAGGACTGATTGAACTGTAGGCCTAATGGGATTCAGATTAACAAATTGAGTAGTCACCAAAGGGGATGAAAACATGTATTGAGTAGTAATAGGCATTGGAATTGGTATTTGTGTTGAAACAATTGGTAATTACATAATATATGTATCAATAGTAGTTTTAGGAAATAAGGGTTTAAACACATAACTCATTCCTCCACTAGACGTATTAGGTTATAATGTGTTTAAGGGGAGGGATATTTATACTATAGTTTTAATTTTTTTTCTTTGAGTATAGTTTTTAAGATCTCATCTATATATTTAAGGTTTTGTTGAATACACTCACAAAATAATGCAATTGCATGCACTTTATCATGGTTTATTTACTCATTTTAATTTGTTTCATGGTTTTCACTATCATAATCTTCTTCTATGATAATCCTATCAATATATTTTACATTTTCAACATGGATGTATATCTAAGATGATCTTATCATTAACCCTAGTTTTGAATTAAATGGGTATATAAAAATTAAATGGCAAATGGTGATAATTGGATCTATAGTAGACCAATTAGATGTTAAACTTAGATATAAGCATACACTTAATTTATTATGCTGAGATAGTATAAATATGGAAATTATAACTATGCTAGATATAGAAAAGATAAAGAAGTGATGTATTTATCTTATTTTGATGTTGATGTATTTATAAATATAGAATAGGAAAAAATAATGTGAGAAGGAGATTCTAAAATAGTCATCATATTATGGATCTAACACCTCTGACTCTCTAGAGACTAACATCATCCTGGGATGGTTGCATTGATGCTAGCTTCTTGGTTCAATGTAAGTGTCATGTAAAAAATACCTACTACAATAGGATGTGACCAAATAGATACTTATGGGTTTTTCTTTGTATTCACTCTAGTGCATTTAGATCTAGGTCATGGACTATATCTCCTTGAAAAATGGTAAAACCCTAGTTTTTAATATTCATAGTGGCCTTGGGAAAATGGGTTAGTGGGAACATGGTATAAAGATGACCCCAAATACCCTATTAACTACTTACATAGCCAATACTCCAGAAGAGGGACTCAAACTCATGTAGTTATCTCTTATGTGTTGGCTTTTATGTGAATCATACAATATGTGAAAAGTAATTACAATAGTGACCTATCTTGTAATTTAGAAAATCATTCTCTTGGGATACTTCTTTGTCTTGGTTCAATGAAAGTGTCATGTAAAAAATACCTACTAGAATAGAATGTGACCAACTAAATACTTATGGGTTTTACTTTGAATTCACTCTAGTGCACTTAGATCTAGGTCATGGACTATAACTCTTTGAAAAATGGCAAAACCCTAATTTTTAATATTCATAGTGGCCTTGGGAAAATGGGTTAGTGGGAACATGGTATCGAGATGACCCCAAATATCCCATTATTAGAGGGCACTACCTACATAGCCAATACTCCATAAGAGGGACTCAAACTCATGTAGTTATCCCTTATGTGTTGGATTTTATGTGAATCATACAATATGTGAAAAGTAATTACATTAGTGACCTATCTTATAACTTAGCAAATAATTCTCTTGGGAACCTATAGATGTGTTGTACTTATGACTAGTATGGAAATAATAAATATTTTTTCAATTGAATGCTATTTGGTAATAATACATAGTATTTTTCCCATGTTTCTAGGTGAGGAATGAATGAGGGTTGATATTTTCTTTTTATCAATCCCTTTATATTAATATCTCACATTAGAACACTTAGGATAGCCATTAGGATATGTTTTATTTTCAAATTGATGAATTTAAAATAATGGACACTTACGTCATGATAGGACAGTAGCGTTGACACTAGTGTCTATCCTATACATTAGTATCTAGGGAGTAGGAAAGTAAGAACAAGTTCAAAATTTATAGAGATGGAATATAAGTACATTTTAAGCATTCTAAGCAAGATAGAAGACCTAAGTCATCAACATAAGATTGGTTGGAATAAGAGATATAGGAAAAGTGTTGGAAGAAATATAATTGAGAGGGGGTGAATCAATATTTAAAACCTTTCTTTTAGTTCCTACTTAATCATTCATTTACATTCATTCAAGCATGTAGTTCAAACAAAGCGTAAGCAATCAACTGTACAAGCATGCAATAAGATTGTATAAGTCAACACACCATATATATGAAAAATCCTCAAGGGGATGAAAACCCACTGATATATACAAATGGAATAAAATCCTATAAAGAAAACATCAAGTTTAGTGAAGCACCGACTTCACATAGAGCACCAAACCCAACTAGCTAAGCACTAACTCAACTAGGCTATAGCAAACAACCACTTGCAAGGAGGCACCAACCCCACTAGATGACTTAAAACCAACTAAGACACATAATTTTTTTATCACCTTTAGTATATTTTTTTTCTCATATAATATATTATGATCTCTTTCTTTATCTCTTATCTTTCTTTAAACCCTCTCAAACTGCCTTCTAGGCTTCTCGCTTAACTAGTCCTCTTCCTAACTTGATTAGGTCATATGAACTTGATATTAACACATAGAGCCTATGGAAAATTAAAAAAAAATATATTATATCATATTATGATGGTCTAAAATACCTCCTTATGCTTTACAATATACTTTCCTATTTGCTTACTATCTTTTTTTCCAATAGGCTTAAAAATGCCTAGTATTTATACAAGTTTCTTGTTCATATCCTTATTGGTCTGCCAAACACTTCTATCTCCTTAGGTCAGCCATATGTTGGTTCTTAATAAATATCATATACATGCATCAAATTTTATTTGAGTCCTTTTAGGTCTTAACTTACTCAATTAGGCCTTAGCTTAACTTTTGGTCTCATGGAGACCTAATCCCATCAGGTCTATTCTAGGACACGTTACACTTTATATTCCTTGGAACACTTAAGAAATAAACACATGGTAGTATAATATAATAAAACACTTAAATATACCCTTTATAATATCATCTAGGATTCATAACACTTTTAATTTCAAACCACTACTTGGAGCACATCATTAGTATTGTTCATATTAGGCATGTGTAAACTCAGAAAGTCCATCTTGAACAACTGAAGCAAAAACATAAATTTTAAAACATATTAAAAATTACATATAAAATATATATATGAATTTAATATAATCATCATATGTTTTATACTTCATAACTTAGGGCAAAAGGGCTCAAACCCTTCACTGTAAGTAGTTCACGCAAAACTGCCAACTAGTCTCAAAACATAGTCATGGAACCTTAAAATTTTGACACCTATAAGAAAAAAAATTAAGGTATTATAATTAATTAAAAATATATTAAAACATCCTTATATCAACCTCCATAAAAAAATTCATAATCACTATCAACTATTAGTCTTGCAGACCAATCTGTTGACCTCTCTCATAGAACTTACTTAGTTAGACAAGCCATTTTGGCTTCAATGTTCCAACCTCTTACACTAACTTAAAATATTATGAAAATAATTTATAGGTAATTTAAGATATTAAAAAAAAAATCATGTTCATTATGTTCATCAACTTATGGCATATAGTCTCAAACTCATCATTGTAACTTGTTTACCTAGAACTACCAGTTTACCTTGAAGACCAGTCATGGTGATTTTGACCTTCAACTCCTATACGACCACTTAAAAATACTCTTTATTAATTTATATTATTCTATGATATAATTAGGTAAATATTAGATATAAATATACCATGATCAATTGATAATATTGGTCTTACATACCAATCTCACAACCTTACACCCTTATGATCTTATGTGCACTAAATAGGCCAACTTATGAGCAACACTTTCAACATATACAATAAAATTAAATATGTATATTAAAAATTAACATGTATTAAATGTCTTTAAAAACTCCTATATTCACTTGGATTCATCCCTAATCCATGATAGCACATACCCCATCACCTTCTCACTTTTGCTTGGTTTTTTCACTGTTTACATTATTAGGTATTTTAACGATAGGTCAACTTGTATGACATTTTTATAACATATGAGAGATATAATATACTCATAAAACACCATGTAAACTAAATAAAAATATCAATCTTCATCCTTCATCCATTTATAAACTTTGACTTGGTCAACTCTAACTACCACAATAAATCTTTGAGAAATAAGGCCTCTCCTATAGGGTCTACTCACTCACCTTGATAAAAAACACTTGGGGGAAAATGGGAAAGTTTAAAAGAAAAATAAAATAACTTCTATATCCATTCCATTCCATTATTATCACTTTATAATGATATTTTTCTCATCGAGTCAATGTTAGGGTTTTAGAGAGGGTTAACACTGTTTCTAGTGTTAATGATTGTTCATAAAGCTTATCCCCTCATTCTAGAAACCAATTATTGAAAATTTAATATGGGACCATTACACATATATAATTAATGTATTATGTTTTAATATAGAGGATATATGTGCTAATTAACAATTGGAAGTCCTTCTCAAGTTGAGAACCCTTCATTCTGTGCCTAAAGAGACCTTAAAACATGTTTTCTTGCCTTTTATTACAAAATTTAACCTCAATATTGGTAAAAAAACCTATAAAAACCTATCACACTAATTAAAATTCTCAAATTCTCATTATTACCTTAGAAACTGATCCTAATACCCCAGTTTTCTACCATCTCTCTTTTTGCTCTCTAGGCCTTTGACCTACAAATCACATTAGGCCTTGAAACTGATTTTCTATCCACTATCCAAGCTATAAAAACATAATATACATGTCAAAAAACCTATTAAAATACTAAATCACTTCCATACATTTTTCATATGCCTTGACAATACCTTATGACACCTCATTAGATCAAGCAGGGTGTAAAACTAGTCTAGTTGCATGCTAGGACTATAGGTCTTACACTTATAGGCTCACTCTAAGAAACTCATGAGTGATCAAATAAATCACATGAATTATAAAACAACCTAATACATAATATTATTCCTATGTTAATTCATATCACTAAGAGACCATGCTCCTTCCTGCATAAGACTAGGCATCCTATGCATAAGCCTTTTGAAGTCTCTTGCTAGGTCCCAACATTTGGAAAATTTTACAACTGATATTGAAACAATATTTGATGATTATAAACCTTTATATCATTCCTTACATGTTTATCAACCCAAGTCATACCTTTTCATAAACTTATTCATGCTCATCATGCACATGCTCATGATATTGCTATACCTATTATGACTAGGCTTCTTAAGACATATTATACTTAAATATTAGTACTCAAACATGATTACCTTGAATTTAATAAACCTAATAAAAATCATTATGGTGACTTTAAATTCTCTCTTTTCATATGGTTCATATCTTACAGACCACTCACCAT
Organism: Torreya grandis; assembly: GCA_037957365.1. Lineage (NCBI taxonomy): Eukaryota > Viridiplantae > Streptophyta > Pinopsida > Cupressales > Taxaceae > Torreya > Torreya grandis. The sequence continues at coordinate 3,392,848 of JARHVA010000175.1, forward strand.
GCATCTCATAGACCACTCACTATTAATCTTCACCATATGCACCTTGACATCAAGCTTGACATAAAATGACATCAAACTTGAAATAAATGGAAATAATTCTCAAAAAACTCCTTTCTCATTTATGGAAAAACTTTCTTCAATCTGATTACTGATTATTCACATTTTCCCAAAACTAGTCAATCTCCCTTTTATAACTTTATCCCCCTTTGAAATTAATAACAAAGGGTCTTACATATATGTCACAGGGAATCACACATTATTTATACATAAAAAATATGAATCATTAAGGAAACATTCTATCCCTTACACCAAATATACCTCCTTTAAATGAACTATAATTACAAGACCACTTCTCAATGCAAATCAAACTCAGTCACAATATTGAATGGTTCCCCCTCAAACCAAGAATCTACCATGCTTTTAATATTGAATAATGTCTCCATGAAGTCTAATGGAGTCAAATTTTTCCATAGATAACTAAAAAATTACAAGTTCAAGAGATTCCTAGATCTTCATGCTCTCACATGATTGTATGTCCTTCAATACCTATTTAGTCTTGATTAGAATTATAAGTTTGATCTCTTCGTCATACATTCTTGAATAGATTTCACATTTGAAGTATGTTTTATCATAACAAATAGTCCACTTGAGCTTGTATAATGATCATGACTCATCTTTGATATCTTTGGTTTCCATACATTTATTTGCCTTCTTTCTTGCACTCTAGGAGCTTCAAACCTCCTATTTTGACTTGATGACCTTCCACCTCTATTAGGATAAAATATTTAAATATGTCCTATATTATGACAACTGTATCAAATAATATTATACATAACATTTGACTGATGTGAACTGTGACTCCTTTCATAGTCCCATGAATACTCATTCTTAGAAGGTCTTTTACATTCTCTTGCTCTATGACCAAACTAAATTCACATAAAATAGTAACCATTAAATGAATTGGCATACCTTATATCATTGAGATGTTTGATAGGTCTTTTCATGTTGACCTTCTTATCTATAAAAGTCTTCTCCTTGATGTGAGCTACCTCCTTTTGGTCTTCTTTAAAACCAATACCTATCTTATCACTTGAAAACTTATGGATACTCAATATGTCATCTATAACCTTATTACTCTTTTCAAACCTCACAAAGGTCTTCATCTTGCTAGATGCTTGATTCAAATCAAATTTCAAATATTCCACTTCAGTTTTATACCTGATGCACTCTTCCTCTTTAGCCTTTAGACTTTCATTGACTACCTCCATTTATGACTCAACTTGTTTTATACCTCATCATACTCCTTAGAAGTGTTACTCAACCATTCCTCAAACAAGCCAATCTACTCCTCATAGTCCTTAACTAGTTATCTTAGTTTGTGATTATTTCCCTTTTATAAATTCAACTCTTCTAGGGCACTTACCAACTCTACCTCAAAGCTCACTTTAGCTTCTTCTTCATGTCATTCTACATCAAACATAAGGCCTTTCCCATTTTACCAACCATCATTATATGATTATATGGCTATGAACAAGGTTTCAATATTATCTTGTTTAGGTTAAATACTACCATCATCATTATCAAATTCACTTGAGTCACTTACATCAAGAGAGTTATCTTCTTTAGTATATAAGCTTCTCTTCTTATTGAATGTTCCTTTCCTACCATCATACTTCTTAAACTCATTATTTTTATTAGACTTATAGGTCTTATTGTCATCTTCATGGCATTCATCATATTTTCCATCACGTTTAGATTTATCCTTATTAGGACACTTGGATGCAAAGTGACAAATCTTACCACAATTGAAGTATTTGAATGGAAACTTGCCTTTATAATTACCATATCCAAACCTCAACTTCCTTGAAAACAAGTCTATTAGTTGATCATCATCAACATCTAAGCACTCCTCATCCTTGATCTTCTTGGATTTTGAATTTTTATTAACTTTGAAAGTTTATTCCTTATTAAGCGGTCTTCCTTCATTATTTCTCATCTTATAGGTAGTCAAAATTCCATAATGCCTATCCATCTCTAGCTTGTCCAAATCTTGCATCTCTTCTACTACAGACACCTTAGAGTCAAACTTAGGAGTTAGTGATCTCAAGAATTTTGGAATAACTATAGATTATTTCACCTCTTTTCTCAATCCTCTAATGGAATTGATAAATTAATCAACATTAAATAGGTAAGATGTAATTATTTCATCTTTATTCATCTTCAGAATTTCAAACTATCTTATGTGGATCTGCAACTTGGCCATATTCACCTTGGTGTCTCATTCATATATGGTATTCAATTTTTCCCATATCTATTTATATGACACATAGTGAATTACCTTCACAATATTTACATTTGATAGGCCATAAATAATGACATTCATTGCCTTGGATTTGTTTTCACTTGCCTTCTTACCTATTGCATTAGCTAGTGGAATATGAGGAACAATATAACCATCCACAACTAACTGCCAAATACCATGTCCTTGAGACATAAAATATATATTTATCATAACATTATAAAAGGAATAGTTATATATATTAAACAATAGATCCTTACTGGTAGAGAAACCACCTTGATCTTGTTGACTAGCCATCCTTGCTTTTAGGACCTCCTTTAGGCTCTTAGACCTACTTCAAAGGACTAGGATTTGATACCATATATTGGAATCAAGATGAATGAGATGGGGGGGGGTGAATAATTATTTTAAACCTTTATTTTAATTCCTTATTAAGTATTCATGAACATTCATTCAAGCATTTAGATTAAACAAAACATAAGCAAACAATTATACAAGCATGAAACAAGATTGCACAAGTAAATGCACCATATATGTGGGAAACCCTCAAGTGGATGAAAAACCAATGATATGTGAAAATGGGATATATTCATAAAACTAAACATCAAGTTTAGTGAATCACCAACTTTACATGGTGCACCAACCCCAACTATTTAAGCACTAACTCAACTAGGCTTTAACAAGTACCCACTTGCAATGAGGCACCAAACCCCCTAGATGAATCAGCACCAAATCAGCCACCTATAATCCTTGATCAAATTCAAAAATATTTTTTTATCATACAATATATGATTATCTCCTTTTTAATCTATTCTTTCTCTTTAAACCCTTTCAAATTACCTTTTAGGCTTCTCACTCAACTAATCCTCTTCTTGACTTGATTAGGTCATATGACCTTGATCCTTACACATATAACCTCTATCAAATGTTCATAATTTATCCTATATCCTATTTTTATGGTCTATAAAACCTCCTTATGCTCTTAAATATACTTTCTTATTTTCTTACTCTTTTTTTTCCAATAGGCCTAAAAATGCCTAGTATTTAGAGAGGTTTTTTGTTCATATCCTTCTTGGTTGGCCAAACACTTTTATCCTCTTAGGTAGGCCATAAATTGGTTATTAATAAATATCATAGACATTTATAAATTTTATTTGAGTCCCTTTAAGTCTGACCTTCCTCAATTAGGCCTTAACTCAACTTTAGGTCTCATGGAGACCTAATCCCATTAGGTCTATTTTAGGACATGTTACACTTTATCTTCCTGAGAACACTTTAATACTCCACACATAGTAGGATAATATAATTAAAATTTTATATATACCCATTATAATCTCATATTTTATTCATAACACTTTTTAGTTCAAACCACTACTTGGATCACATCATTTGTACTGTTCATATTAGGCCCATGTAGACTTAGAAAGTCTATCTTGAACAACTAAAGAAAAAAATAAAATTTTCCAAAAAATGAAGTCATAAAATAAAATATATAAAATATAAATGACTTTAATATCATCACCATATTTTTTTAATTCACAACTCAGGGCAAAAGGGCTCAAACCCTTCTCTGTAAGTAGCTCACTTAAAAGTGCCAACTAGTCTCAAAACATAGTCATGAAAACTTGAAATTTTGAAACATGTAGGAACACAATAAGGTATTAAAATTCATGAAAATTATCTTAAAAAATCATTATATTAACCTCCATCAAAAATATTACAAGAACAAATGGAAACTATTGGTCTTGCAGACCAATATGTTGACCTTCTCTCTCACAGACCTTACTTAGTCAGACAAGCCATTTTGGATTCAATGTTACAACATCTTACACTAAATTAAAAGATTATAAAAATCATGAATATTTAATTAAATTTACAAAAATAAAAATCATGTGTATTAGGTGCATAAAATTATGGCATAGAGTCTCAAACTCATCATTGTATCCAGCTTATTCAAAACTACCAGTTTGCCTTAAAGACCAATCATGGTGATTTTGACCTTCAACACTTGTATGACCATTTAAAAATACTATTTATTTATGTTAATTATACTATTATGTCATTTGATAAATATTAGATATAAATATACCATGGTTAAATGAAAATATTGGTCTTGTAGACCAATCTCACAACCTTACACCTTCACTATCTCATCTACACTAGACATGTCAAATTATGAGCAACACTTTCAATATATCCACTGACATAAAATAAATATATTAAAAATAAACATGTATTAAATTTCTTGAAAAAAAATTCTATGCACTTGGATATATCCCTAGTCACCTTGTCACTTCTACATGGTTTTCTCACTGTTTGCATTATTAGGCCTTTTAGTGATAGGTCAACTTGTATGAAAAATTATCACATATGAGAGATATAATATGATTATAAACAACCATGTATAATAAGTAAAAGTCTCAATCTTAAAACTTCATCCATTTTTCAACTTTGACTTGGTCAACTTTGACTACTATAGTAAATCTCTGAGAAATAAGACCTTTCCTATAGGGTCCACTCACTCACCTTCTTAACCAGTCACACTTAGAGGTGCCTAGGATAGTTAAAAATAACATAAAATAACTTTTATATCCATTAAAATCTATTTTTATAACTTTATAAGAAGATCTTTCTCATCAGGTCAATGTTAGGGTTTTAAAGAGGGTTAACATTATTTCTAGTGTTAATGATTGTTCATAAATCTTAACCCCTCATTCTAGAAACCAATTCTTAAAAAATAAATCTATGACACTTACCAATATACCATGAATTAATTAGGTTCTCATTATGATGTTACACATGCCAATGAACACTTGAAAGTCCTTCTTGGGTTGAGAACCCTTCATTTTGTGCCTCGAGAGACCTTGAAACACTTTTTATTGCCTTTTATTACAAAATTTGGCCTCATACTTGGTAAATAAACCTAGTAAACTTATCACACCACTTAAAAATCTCACATGATCATTCTTACGTTATAAACTGATATTGTTACCCCATTGGGCCCCCATCTCTCTCTTTACTCTCTAGGCATTTGACTTACAAGTCACATTAGGCCTTGAAACTAACCTTATATAAACTTTCCAAGTTTTAAAAACATCATATACATTTCATATATTTTTTAAAATAATCAATAAATACCATAAATTCTTAATATGCCTTGTAAATACCTCATGACACCTCATTAGGTCAGGCAGGGTCTAGAACTAGTCTAGTTGCATGCTAGGACTTTAAGTCTTACCCCTGTAGGCTCACTATGAGACACTCATGTGTGATATAGTGAATAATATACATTATAAAAAAAAACTAATACATCATCTTATTCCTCTTTTAATTAATCTCATTAGGCCACCATACTCCTTCATGCACAAGACTAGGCATCCTATGTACAAGCCTTCTTAAGTCTCTTGCTAGGTTCCAACAATTGAAAACTTTAGAAACTAATATTTAAACACTATTTTATGTTTATACACCTTTAAATCATTCATTAATTTTTTTTAATCCAAACCATACCTCTTCATAAACTTATTCATGCTCATCATGCACATGCTCATGATATGGCTATACTTGTTATGACTAGGTTTCTCAAGACATCTTGTACTCAAACATGATTACCTTAACCTAAATATTTATCAAAATAATCATTAAGTTTCCTTAAAATTATCTCTTATATTATGGTTCATATCTTATAGACCACTCACCATGCATCTTCATCAAATGCACCTTGGCATCAATGACATCAACCTTGACATCAAATGACATCAACCTTGACATCAATGACAATAATTCTCAACACCAAGGGACACAAATATAGATAATATAAAATAATTATGGAAGAAATAAATATATATAACTAAGATGAATATCTACGGTCTAAGTTTTCCAAGTTAACAAGATTGAGGTGCTATATAATCACAAAATATTATCTAGAACTAGCTCTACTTATCTGGTCTAGGCTTGGAAGTCTTATTTCTAGCATGTGAAGTGATGAGAGATCAAGAAGACTTGAAAATTCAACATTTTGAAACCTCCATGGGATCATTTCCTACTAATCAAGGATATAATATCCTTATATAAGTCCATTAGGCATAGGAATCACTAAATCCTTGAAAAAACTTAGTTTGAAAGTAAAACCAAGTCTGAAACATGCTTGATCAGCCTTTAAGAAAACTAATTAAGCCTCAAAACATATTATAAGAAATAAAATAATAATAAAAAATGTAAAAATAACACTTGGAGGAATAAAAATTCTACACTACTATGTACAAGGTTTGAAAAATACCTCAAAGGCAGGGTTTGAGGTGTATCCCATGGATTGATATAGGTAGTGCTTCTCCATTTAGCTTTGAGAGTTGGAAGACATTTTCCTACTTAGAGATGGTGATAATGTATGGGACACTCTTAATGGAATAAAATTTTATATGTCTTCCAACTTTAACTCTATCTTCATCCCACTTCAAAGCTAGATCTCCTTCTTTGAAGGTTTTAATAGTAGCTTTCTTGTCAAAAGTTCCCTTCACTTTGGCTTGATGAGACTTAAGACTATGCATTTATTAGTTTCTTACCTCTTTTATCTCCTTTAACTAAACTAATATTACTATCATTACATCATTATTCAACATCTATATTTGTCTTACAAGCTTAAGAGAAGGTAATTCTATTGATAAGGGAAGTTTTGCCTCACTCCCATACATCAACATGAAGGGAGAGTTCCAAATGGCTCTCTTAGATTTGAATCTAGGGAGTCTTGAGTTTGGTATGACAAACTCTCTAATTATACTCCATTGACCTCTTGATAGTACTTATCAAGTTCTTGTTGGTAGACTCAACTAAACAATTACCTTGAGAGTTTGAATAATTTTTAGATAGATCCTATGTTTAACTACCCATTCACTTATTTGAGTGCCTACAAAGGGTTTAACATCATTAAAAATAATATTAAATTAGATACCAAACCTTTTAACTATCCACTTAAGGAAATATAATATGGAAGACTTGTTAGCCTCCTATAATTCAAATGGTTAAACCCATCTAGTGAAGTAATATGTGGTTATCAAAACCCATTTATGACCAACACTCGATGGTGGATTTATCATACCAATAAAATCTAATCTCCATAAATAAATGGATAAATCTATTTGGATAGGGTGAAAAGGAAGGGAAGATAACATTTTATTTTCTATAAAGTAGGTACACTTATTAAAATTTATCACCCATAACTTTTTGAGAGATCTTACACTAACAAAGACTCATTTCTCAAAAACTCTATATCTCAATTCATATTCCTTAAGTACTTGACTAAAAAAGGCTATTAGGTGTTCCACTTGATCACTGTTTTGTTGAGTTAGGATAGTTTTAATTTTCTCACTTCCTCTAAAGGCATAAAGAGTGAAGTCTTTATCATAGTTGGGATTCACAAAAGTAGGATCTTGAGAAATTTCTTGTTTGATGATTTTAAAATTATCCCTACATTCCTTTGACCAGGTGAAACAATATACTTCTTGATCATGGAGGTAAGAGGCTTAGACAAGGTGGAAAATATTTTATATAAATCTCCTCACAAATTTTATTCTCCCCAAAAAGATTTGAAGACCCTTTTTATGGCTTGGAGGAGAAAGACATAAAATGGCATTCATTCTCTATGGATCAATGGAAAGACTATTCTTTGAGGCTATGTTGCCTAATATTTTGCCTTCATGAACAAAAAACACACACTTTTTAGGATTAAGAGACACTCCAAATTCCCTACATCTTCTAGTTTTTTTCTTAGATGATTCAAATGTTCACTTGTATGATTTGAAAAAATGGGTATGTCATCTAAATAGACCAGAATAATGTCATTAATGAGAAATTTAAAGGCCATATAAATTTTCATTTGGAAGGTTTAACTAGAATTGGTAAACCTAAAGGGAATATTCTTATAAGCATAAGTCCCCTATTTGGCTGTAAAGGTTGTTTTGAACTAGTCTAATTCTTGAACTAGGATTTAATTTTACCTTAAATAGCCATCTAAGAGAGAAAACTTTTTAGATCCAACCATTATTTGAAGTATTTTTTTATGGATGGAAGAGGATAAAGGTCCTTGAGAGATTATCTATTTAGGTCTCTAAAATTTACACATAGTCTAATCTCTCCATTCTTCTTCCTAACTATAACTAGATTAGCCACCCAAGAAGAATGTTTGATTAGGAAAATGATGTTTTCTTATATGAGTTTGGATAACTCTTTCTTCATTAAGGGTTAAATCTTAGGATTTATTTACCTTTGTTTTTACCTAATGTACTTTGTTTTGGGATCCAACTCAATGGTATGTTGGGCTAAGCCTAGGTCAAAACCTCTAAGATCCTCATAAATAAATGCAAATATATCATCATACTCTCTAAAAATATCAATGAAAGCTTTTTCTTCTAATTGAGTACATACCTTTTAAATATTCAAGAGCTTGTCATTTGAGATGGCCACTTTTTCATAGTTTTCCTCTTTGGTAGTCATATTGATCCTTTCATTCTTGGCTAATTATCTTAGTTAAAGATGCTCTCCAAGGTGACCAATACTATTGGAAAATTTTTGGTCTTTATCTAGATGATATGGTATACATATTATTCATGTACCTTTGACTAATTCCTACCATAAAATTCTACCTTTTCTTGAAAAAAGTTGAAAATTTACTTTTCACTATCAAACACTTGCCAAATAATTGCATTATCTAAAACTATTAGTCTAACCATAAGATTAACATGTTAATCAAATTGATTCATGGTGTTTTGAGGAAAATTATATTGAGAACCAACTACTGTAAGCCTGTCAACATATTTTTTTCACTCTTGGTTCCACCTGGATGTTAAAAGCATCAAAATCTTCAACTAGGTCCCATACTTTATGTTTGTAGGCCTTTAACAAGTTGTTATTGGAATCACTTTGAGATATAACCCAATTTATGATGAGTTCACTATATTTAAACACCTATAAAAATTTTATCCCCTCTTTTGTGATAATTTTATACCTTGGATCAATGATTCATTTTCAACTATATTATTGGTACAATTTAATTAAATCTTAAATGCAAAAAAATATTTCTTTTTTTAAGAAGAAATCATTATGACACCAACACAAATACCATTATTACTTATTGAGCTATAAAATTAAATCTTTCATACTCTCTCAAGGTATTATTTTGACTTCATAAGGTTAGGTATAACAAAATATTATTCATGTATGCAATAAGTGCCCAAACCTATTTCTTCCATATGGTCAAATGGATCAAACTCATAGTATTCATTTTCCCAATCATCAAGTAAAATGTATTGAACTTCCTCCAAGGATGTAAAAACCTCATGAATAAAAACAACTTATTCTTGGTGATGCATGGTACAATTCATGTTAACATTATGAAGCATATATGACTCAATATAATATTTAGAGATAGGTTCATCTTTGATGGTTACCCTTGTCCCATTTATAGTCATAAGAAGCATGTGTGGCCAATCTAAAGATAAATATCCCCCCATTTTTGTATTAAATTATAGAAAAAGGCATATGGAAAATTAGGGAGGGAAATCAATAATTTAAATATCTTATAAGATGGAAAAACTTGAACATGCATGGAGGGTAAGGTTTAAATTTCTAATGACTTCTATTGTATTAACAACATTTCCATCTATTTGGATAACCCCCTTGTTGATTGGTGTGTACTCTATGCCTAAAAAAATCAACACTTTTCTTGGGTTTAACATAAATACTAGCTCCATAATCTATCATATAATTATGCATAATATGCTTACCAATGATTAGGAATATGTAGAAACAAGGTGGTTTTTTGGTTTTACTTGTTTATCCTTCATTTTCCTAGCATAAACTTGTAATAATAATTGATGTAAAATTTACTGGTTTATTTTTGTGATATAAATGATTCAAATCCTCTTGTAATAAATCTATGTGATGGAATAGAGAGTGTTTCCCACATAGTAATGTTCAAATTGGTTCTTTTCATTTGATCCATTATATTAAAAGGAATATGACCAAACTTTGACTAGAACTTGGTGGTAAGAACATCTTATGTAGATTGTTGACTAATTGGAGGTTAATTTTTGGAGTGATTATCCCTCCTAACTATGAAATAGGAATTTGACTCAAGAGAGGGGGTTAGATCAAGTGTTAGTTCAAAATGAAATCAAAATGAAAAGAACAAACTAACAAGTATGACACTATGTGAGCTTAGTAACAAACATACATATGAAAGAAAAAATTAAAACATGAAATAAATCTTCCTTAGAACTTCCAAATGGTTCATAGAGTGGATTACTCGACTTCTGTATTAAAAACTCTTCATTAATGGAATTGTTTGGATCCTTCTCTCCTTAGCACCTTTGGCTTGTGATGGCTTTATCTTGTGAAACTTCTCTCAATAATTGGTCATAATCAAACTATATCCAATGGATTTTGAAATCATTTAAGCATTATAAATCTAAACCAAGGAAGATTAAAATTATGGTTGTGAGGCCTTGTATTTATAGATTTTTTCAAATGATTAGAATGAACTTGGACCATCCATCTTAAGATAAAGATGTGTAGCTAAGAATCCATTCAAAATTTAAGGTTAAAATCAATAAATGACCTCATAAATATTTGGTATAGGGATGCATTAAAGATGAATGGGAGGGCTTAATTAGATATTTTATGCATTTATGGCCTAGAGATGCCTTCCTAAAAAAATGATGTCAGTTGATGATGTAGAAACTCATAATCAATTTCCAAAAAGAAATATTCAACAAGTTCTATGGAAAATTAAATTAAGATATTGATTCAAGTTAATTAGCCTTAAACATGATTGATCAATTTTGGTTAAAATTTTGGCAATTGGTGCACAAATTAATCAACTGGTCAAAATGTCATATTATTGGCTCAAAATTTGACTAGATTGGTATTGGAAGGAGATGTTAATTTCATTGGAACCATTATCCCATTTAGTATGTTTCCAACATAAAATAACAAAGGCATGTGTCTCATGTAATAAATTTGGTAGAAAAGAACAATCCAAAGCACTTGGGTGTGAAAATGTCATTTTAACTCAAAATGATCTGATCAAAGTTAATTGTCTCATAAAATGCATTACCCCATTATGGATACATTGGCAAAAATTAACACTTGTATATGATAGGTTCACATCATGTATCATGTTTTAGTGTTTTTAGCCCAAATTGAGCATTTTGATACAAAATTGGTCTGAAGCCTAGTTGGAGGTTATTGGTGGCCATTTTTAGGTGTCTATAGTTTGCCCCTATTTGGGAAGGCATTGCAAGCTATAGACATAGTAATGTCTTCTCAATTAATGAAATGGTCCTATATGCCTAAAACATTAATGATAATAGTTGAACTATATGATGGCATGTCCAGTGGGACCTAGCCCCATAAATTTGATCAAATATCTCCTAAAAGTAACCTACCAACCATTTTCATGTAAAATCTTGGAGTGTTAGAGCAAAAGGAGTGAAAATTTTGAGTAAAAACATGTTTCTTAGAAGTCATGTTTTTGTCACTGTGGAGTTACGATGTTGTCCTCTAAACCACAATAATGTAACTAAAACAATCATGATTTTGTCTTTCGGTCATGATATTACATCTAAACTATGTTTTTAGACTAACATTTTCTCTATCTATAGGTCAAAGTGTGATATTGAAATATCACTACTCGATAGTAGTGATATTAGAATACCATGATTTTAAAAGTTGTGATATTATAATACTGTAACTTGATAGTCATGATATTTCCATACCATGATTTTTCTAGTTGTGATATTATTAGTTTGAGTCATGGTATTGTAGTTAAACCACTATCAGTTAGCCTAGGCCATTTGGGTTAAGCGATAATACCACAACTCTCTAAGTTGTAGGTTTGCTCTATCAGTTATGATATTATCAATTAGAGTAATGATATTATCTATTTTTATTGATTAACCCATGAGTTGAGATACTATGTTAACTAGTCATAGTTTTATAGATTTTTGGTAATGGACTGCAGAGTTAAAGGATTGCATTGTGTGAACCCGAGAGCTAAATTTTCAAACTTACTTGTTTCAACTAAAAAATTGAATCAAGGCTAAACAAAATTTTAACTATTTACTTGAAGGCCTACTTAAAAAGTGATCAAATTAATATTAATTTAGTCTTTTTAACCTCTTTTAGGATGCTAAAAAATAATTAGGAATATTTCATTTGGTACTTAAATAAAAATTTAGGGTGTTTATTTGATTAGTTTTCATAGTTTTTTTTTTAAGTTTTGAAACTTAAGGCCAAGGGGCCAAATAACAACACCAAACCTTTCATTTAGTGCTTTAAAATTGAACTCACTTCATTTTTTTTGCAAGTTGTTTATCATTATTTACTTATTTAGATTTTGTTTGTGTATGTATGCTTTCCTACCTATCCCTTATAGGGAACTTATGAGATCAAAAGCACCATCTTCATTGAAAATTATCTTAGTTAAAAGGCATAAAATAGATGTTGTGAAGGCTCTCCCCAATACCTGCATGGTTTGGGTGATCTAGAAACAACCATAAAGCTCTTTTACTTAGTTTTTCTCATTGTATTTTGGCTTGTGAAGGGGACTTCATTACCTTTCATAAGTTATATAGGGAAGCATTGACCCAAGAATTCATCTCCTAGCATAATATTAAACCTCTCTCTATGAGGGGGTATATAAATTGGGTCCCCTCACTGAGATGATGGTTTGAGCATTTAAACCATCTCCATTAATAGAAGTTAAGCTCGAGACATTTGAGCATGTTGGACATCGCACTACATTGAGTGAGTGATGGATGTAGTGATTGTAAAAAGGGAAAGATATTTTTACAACAATCCATATGACATAGACCCAAATGACATGTACTTCTTTTGTATGTTGATTTGAAAATTTTAGACACCTAAAACTGGCCACTGATAACCTTCAATCAGTGTTTTAGCCAATTTCCAGCCAAAATGCATAATTTGGCCTAAAAAAACTAAAACATGCTAAATGATGTGAAATTGACATATTCAAGTGATAATTTTGGCTAGATTATCCCTAAATTGGGTAATGCAATTTATGGGCTATCTAACTTCAATCAGTACATTTCGAGTCAAAATGCCAATTTTGCACCTGGGTGCTCTGGATTGTTATTTCCTATCAAATATCTTGCATAAGATTCATGCCTTTGTTATTTTTTGTTGATAACATCCTAAATGGGAATATGGTTCTAATGAATATAACATTGACTTCCAATTTTAATCCAGTCAAATTTTGGACCAATAACAAGACATTCTGATCAATTTGAGTAATTTGTGCACAAAGTGATTAAACATGTTTAAGAGTTAATTAACCCAAATCAAGGCATAATTAATAATTCCATGGAAAATTGTTAAAAAATTATTTTTGGAAATGAATATTGAATAGATGCATCATCAGGTGACGTCATTTCTTGGGAAGACATCCCTAGGCCATAAATGCCACAAATATCAAGATTCGTGCCCTCCATGCCTCATTAATTCCTTCTATGATGCCATCCATGCCTCTTAATTTCCACTTATTCCAATTTCATGATGAGGATAATTATAAACTTAATTCCAAAAATTGAATTAATCCTCAACCACACATCTGCATCCTAGGATGGACAGTTCAAATTGATTCTAGACATTCTCAAAAATCTATAAATAAGAGGCCTTACAACATCATTTATAAGTATTTATTATGAAAAATTATAATTCAAAAATATATTAAATAATACATTATAATTATTTTTACCATGCTAAATTGATTTCAAGACAAGCCATAAGCCAAAGGTGCCAAGGAGAGATGGAGGTAGCCAAGCTTCCATTGCCAAGGACTTCATGAGCACAAGTTGAGCAAGCCACTACAACAAGCATTTTATAACATCTAAGGAAGGTAAAAGAGGGTTTATTTTGAATTCTAGTTGTGTATTTTATTCATATTTATTAATGAAGCTCTCCTTAGTGTCTAGGCCTAGAGATGTTATGTTAGTTAGTGTGTTTCTTTCATTTTTGTTTTTATTTTGAAACTAACACCATAAAAACCATGCTCTCTTGAGTCAAATTCTTAGATCACATATGGCATGCCTAATGGGACCAAATTTATCCCACACAAGAATATTATTTTGTAGCTTTAAAATATTCATTTGGACTATTAAAACTCTTGTAAATTGATTTTTTAACTTTATTTTGCCATTTTTGTTTACCACAAGTTTACATATTAATAGACTTCAATTAGTAAGACCAAAATCAATTGGATAACTTAACCAATATCAATTAGTAAAACTAACATCAGTTGGATACATTTCATTGATCACATTAGTATAACTGATGTCAGTTAGATAATCATCATCGGTTAGAAAATATAACCAATGTCGATTATATAACTGACATTGGTCACTATATTTTTCTTAAAACACAAACCTGAGAGCTCTTTTTTTAAAGTTCATTGTTTCAGACCTAAAAGAGATTCAAGGCTAAAATACATGCTAACATTTTTTTTTGCAAGACCAAGATTGACATTTTCTAAAAACATGTTTAGATCACCTTTTATATGCTTAAAATTTAATTAGGAACCTTGTTTTGGTGTTTACAAAAAAAAAAAAGATGTTTATGGTGAATGTTTTTAAAGTATGCAACTAAGACCAAGGGGTCAAATGAACACTACCTCATTTTCCATTTTGGCTTAAAAATGAACTCACCTTTTCAAAGATTTTTGTGTTTACTTAGTTGTTTAGATTAATTTTTTTGTTTGAAAAAAAGAGGGATGTTATGTGTATGTTCTTTCATTTGTCCCCTTTGAGTAACCCTTAGAATCAAAAGCACCACTCCTATTGCAAGTAACCTAGTCCAAGGCTTATAAATAAAGTGATCTAAATCACTCCCCAAAAACTCTTCAAAGTTTGGGTGACCTTGAAAATGACCCTAAAGTCTTTTTACTTTCATGATTTCTTCATTTTTATGCAAACTTGACTTATGAGGAGGACTTCATCACCTCCCATGAGTTCTTTAGGGAAGCTTTGACCTAGGGTTTCACCTCCTAATATTAACTTCATTTAGATCCTATTTGGAGTTGTACACAAGATGTAGTGGCAATTTGGACATCATGCTACACTAAGCGAACAATAGGATGTAGTGGTTGTAAAAAGGACTAGACCTTTTTACAACAAGCCAAGTGATATGGACCCAAATTTATGATTTTATTTTTCATTTTTTGGTGTGAAAGTCATTATATATTTTATTCCCCTATAATTTTTTGAAACTTGTTAGATCTTAGAAAAAATCCCCACTTGCCACAAAAATATTGTTGGTGCAAGGTGTGCCTCAAGGTCCATGTCGTAATAATGTTATTTGAGAGAGGGGGGTGTAAAAATCCTACTATAAAATGCACATTTACTTTTGGATGAACACTTAAAATCCTCTCAAATGATGTATATTGATGGATTCTAACAATACTAAGAAACCTTGTCAGTTTAGGATTTAAGAATGATTAATTAGCTGGTCTTGTCCTATATTAAAGTCTTGTTTAAAGTCAAAATTTGGCCTAAATAAACAATTCAAAACCAAACACATATTCCTAATTTTCCTTTAAACAAAGAGGCATTATGCTACCCATATGAGATCATCAATTTTCCTTGTTCAAAGTTCATCAAAAGCTTGAGAGTCATATCATCCACTTTGACATAGTTATGCTTCCCAATTAAGTCTAGACCTTTACCAAAGTTGTTTTAAGTCCTTCACTTATAATCTAAATTTAGAATTGAACCTTTATAATTTCACAGGGTTGATGTGTTAAATGGTTTCACCACTTGCACTAAACTTGAGGAAACTTAGGTTTAATTTCCAATTTGGGTTCAAGGTCATTCAAGATTCATAATCATTGTCATCACTTGATAGACTTAAGCCATTTTTTGTTAAAAACTTGCACTTTGAGTCTATGCACCACAATATTTTGAGTCAAGAAAAGTAGTTTTATACTATCAAAATTGTGGGAAAATGTCTTTTCCTTGGAGAGTTTTTAAAACAAATATTTTTGTCACACCTTTTGGGTAGTGCAGCACTGCCCAAAACATTTCAAATATTGTTTCATAAACCTTCTTGCATAGAATTCAAATTTATTCCTACATTTTTAGACCAATCTAAGTGTACTTTTATAATCCTTTATCTAAAGCATAGTTATACTATTCACTTTTATCTAGCTTGTTTGTCAAAAGAAACAAGTTTTATACCATTATTTATGAGAAAATAAACTATCTCTAAAAGTGCCTTTTATTTCATACCTTATACCTAGTCGATCAAGTTCATGTCATGGAATCAAATGCCTAGTGTTTGTTATAAGTGTTTAAAATCCATTAGATTAAACCTTTCATCTATTTCAAAGTCTATATTTCTATGTCATTTGGCCAAGATTCCTATCACATGCCTTATTTGAGCCTAGGTTTTGACATAGCGTTTGGCCAAAAGACCTAGCAACTTTTAAATTTATAGATTAGACTGATTTGAAACACTTCAACCTTACAGTTTGACATTTTTATTTTTTGGTCCATTTATTTTCTTATATTTATGTGAACAGTGAAACATTAGATACTTCACGCTATCTTTTTTCCTCACAAATATTTGCATAAACCTTTTGATCCTTTTGACGAATCTAGACCAAGTTAGAACATCATCTATTTTAGATTCTATCCTTTTTAGAGTTTGTAGAAATCTTCGACCTTTTATCACAAATCATTGACTATGGATCCCAACATGTATTCCTACACTTGTAGTGGACTCATGTACAATCTAAAGATTGATAATGTATTTACGTAGGAAGAAATGGTGTAAGACCCTTATGCAAATAATATTGTTTATGAGATGGATTCTTATCCCTCTCATAATACTCAATTAGGGACACAAAGCCAAGATCTATTGGCTAAATATTTGGTTAACACACCACCTTATTTAGAATAAGACCAAGAAAAAACCACATAATACCTAGCTACAATACACATAGTGGATGCGCTAGTTGTTTAACAATCATATTCTACTAATATGAATTCCACATATGATCCATTTTTGTTTGAGAGACATTTTTTAGAGAATAAAGATGAGATTTTGGCTAGATCCATAGAGGTTGGGGCCAAGTTTCCAACAAACTTTCCCCATGAAAATTTACCAAGTCTAGTAAGAGTGCCCCACAATATCATTTATGATCAACATGCTTCTTTTAGTAATCCTATGACTCTAGTCCAAACAACATATAAAGATCTTAATATATCTAATTGAGTCAAAAACATCATGGAAGATCACTTTAACCAAATATAGATAACATATCAAACCTACCTAAATCTAGCTCATAATTTCAATCAGATGAACATGGTGAGTAAGCCTCTTATTGACCTAGTTCCTTCAATAGGAGTGTTGATAGAGTTAACTAGAGAAGAGAATTTGACTTCTAACCCATTTGTAAAAACCACTTCAATAGATAACTTGATGCATATGCATGTCACTAAAGAAGTGTCTTCAACTTTTACACAAAATAGTGAGCCAAATGTAGTGGATAATGTGAAAATAATGTCCAATCCCGATTAAAGTGGTACTAACACACAAACAACTAGCCAACACCATGTGCCTATAGTTAATCCCATGGGTAGATCATCATACCAAGGAATGGGAGTTTCTACACCCTAACCTCAACTTATTGCTACCTCAAGTGTATAACCTATGAGACTAGGTAATCAAACAATGACCAATGTCATGCCTCAATGACAAAATGTGATGAATCCTACTCCTCTTCGACAAGTAACAAGTAGTATTCCACAACAAAAAACACAACCTAGTGTATCAACATAATAGAGGACAAATACATTGCCACCTCAATCAGGGGCAACAAATGTTCCACTTTATCAGGTAATGATGAACATACCTCTTCAATCATAGACTAATATGCCAATTAAAAACTAAGCAATGATCAGTCAACAATGTTCAAATATTGGTCAATGATATATGATAAATATAAAATATTGTGTAATAAGGAGGTCCCCATGTTTCTCAATTACCTACTAGACAACCATTGATTCAAAATGTGCCATAAATTTAGAGATAGGGTCTTGAACCACAAGTTCTCACTCAACAACAAGGTTTGATTAGTTGTTAGCATGTCCCTTTTCAATCACAACAGACATAGTATAGTTATATCCCTCCATCCCAACCACAAAATCCTCCAATTCAAACCTTTATCACCAACCTAAAATAGAATATCATGCAACCAATTATGTAGTTTCAAGTACATCCTAATCCATATATGCATATTCCTAGTCCATTCCCCAACCAAACCAATGTATCCTAAGAGGTATCTCCATCATACCCTGGTCAAAATGTCCCACTTGTGACCTCCTAACCATCCATCCAAACCAATATTCTCCCTCAAACCAATGCTAATTCTAGTTTTTTATCCCAAGAATTGTAATAGATGAAGGATGCATTTAATACCATTCAAGCTGGTAAATAGATTAAAAATTTCAAATTAGATGATGTGTGTTCCTACCCATTCAACATAGAGTATTTGTAAATACCATTTCCTCTAGGATATAAACCACCAAAATTTGACAAATACAAAGGGAAAGGTGACCCTAAGGCTCATTTGACTGAATCTTTATTACATGTCAACCAATTGCATATAGTGACATATACTTTTTGATATTGTTCCCAAGGAACTTGGCTGAACAAGCCTTGGAGAGGTTTTTAAAGTTTCCCAAAAATTTAGTAACAGATTTTGATGATCTTTTTGATAAGTTTGTGTAACACTTTTCCTATAATCTTGAGCATGAGATTTCATTAGTGAACTTAACACAAGCAAAGAAAAAAGCTGGTGAGAGTTTTTCAAGTTATTTGCAATGATGGAGAGCCCTCACAAGAAGATTCACCCATAATTTACCAAATAAAAAATTAGCCACTATGTTTACTAAAAATTTGCATAGTGAGATAGCTTATCATTTGGAATTACAATGTGCACATACTTTCAAGGAAATCATCGAAAAAGTCTTGTTGATTGAGTGAACACTCATCAATAAAGGAGTTATCAAGCTTAATTCAACTAATCAAAATCAAGGTACCAATTAGGGAAATGACCAACATCCAATTCAAGTGCCAGCACTACAACTGTCATAGGCTAATAACTGAGAAAAGCCAAAGCAATTCAACCACAATAGGAATGTTGTGGGAAATGGAGTAACCAAATCCCATCATGTACAAATGGTGTAAACATCATCTATACCACCTTTTTATCTTAATCCTACCTAGAAACCTCTCCAAAAAATACCACAAGCACAACAACCAAGACCTACACAACAAATATAATAACCATTACCATTACAAACCCCTCCTAGGAGAACCATGCCTATACATTATGTCTTTAGTGACCTAGGAAAACCTATTGATTCTATATTTTACAAGCTTGATTCTACTAATTTAATTATTTGACCTATACTAAAGAATTATCTATAAGGCATTCCTTATCCTGATTGGTACCATTAAAATGAGTTTTGTGACTATCATCAGGTCAACAGGCATAATCTATGAAGATGTGTCCAAATCAAGCATTTAATTGAGAATATGTTGGAGAATGGGGAGATAACATTGGATAATGGTGCTTTTACTTATAATCAAACTCTTGGGATGTATCAAAACCCTTTTCCCTAACATAACAATCAACAACAGTAAAATGATAATCAACAATGATAACAATGGACAATACAACAGTAAAATTAATAGTATCAAAATCAAAGGCCAAACTAGTAGAATTAAAAAAATCAACAAAAAAACCCATAATGATAGAACAATGGACAAAACCAAGGTTAGAACGGTAACGACCAAAAAAACTACCATGTCGTTGCACATGACTACAACAGGGTTATAGGTCATATTGTAGGGGGTAGCATTAATATCATCTCCATTAATCCTAAAACAAGCACTAATCAGCCTAGACCATTGCTAAACAAAAACATTCAACTAGATTACATAGATAATATTTATTTGACTTAGGATTACATATAGGTAAACCAACAAACTAGGAATTCCCCTTTTGGACCTTCTATTGACAACTCATCCTTGCCACATGACCACATGCGAGTTCACCAACAACTGTGACTTATCTTGTCTAGTCCCACACCATTCCGAAATTGATTAGTAATAATGGTCTAGTATTTAATCTTGATTATGAAATCACAACTCAAAGGTTGAAGATTACTATCCTAAGCTCACAACTATCCACCACTTTGCTTATCATTCAACTAACCATTCAGCCTTAGAATAAACCATTCACTACTGACCAAGTCAAAAATTTTGATATTATGGAACAATTACAGAAGACACCATCAAAAATTTCTATTTTAGATTTGTTATGAAAATCAATAATCCACAAGAACATCTTGAATGAGTTTTTAACCCAATCCATTATTGCTAGTGACATATCCCCTGATAAATTTCAAGCTTTGGTTGGACACCTAGCTCTAGGCCAACAAGTCACATTCAACCAAAGTGATTTGTCTTCCCTTAGCCCACTCCATAATAATCCATTATACATATAAGTTTATATACATTGGCATAAATTGAAATGTGTCCTTATAGACAATGGATCTAGCCTAAACATAGTGTTTCTAAAGCTCATCAAGCTTCTTGGGTACATAGTGGTAGATCTCTAGCCATAAAAAATAACCATCAAAGGATATGATAACCATGAAAGAGAATCACAAGGCACCATTAGTTTTCCAATTATCATTGGGCCTTTTACCTATGATACACTTTGCCATGTGCTTGATATTGAGTTATCATACAATATGCTTCTAGACAGGCCTTGGATACATGAGATTCATGTAGTTCCATCAATGTTGCACCAATGTATCAAGTTTTCCCACTCAGGGATGGAAGTGAATATTCTAGGAGATTTACACCCATATGAACATTGTAAGCATCTTGAGGCCAAATTTTAAATCTATAATTTTTAGTACAACATGAATCTAAGTTCCAAATAGGATAAAGGAAAGGATATACTTATTGATCCTTCACCAGATAATTACATAGATCCTAATACCTTGGATTTCCTTTTCTACATGCCACCTCTTGAAGCTTCTAATCATTTCACCATTTCAAATAATGGACTGGAAGAGTATGTGACCCATGATACATTTCATATTACCAATCTTCCTCAAAATTTGAAAACCTTTGGGTGACCTAAAGTCACCCCACATATGCATTGACAACAAAAGAACAAAGATAAGGGACCTATCACATTTGTACCAGTATCTAGACTAGAACCTAGCCCTCTTAAAGGGGATGAATCATGGTTATACAATGACAACCAAGCTGATTGTTATAAAAATACAAAGTATCATATTCCCAATAGGATCATGGAGTGACACAATTATGAAGGAAGAGGCCTCAGACTAAATCAACAAGGAACCATCAAGCCAATTTCCATGACTAAGTATGAAAGACCTTATGTACTTGGATTTAAACCACCTGGGGGTGACCCCACATATATTATTTAAACTCCATCACCAGTTATTAGTGATAATGATGCTAAAAATGAAGCAAAGTCTAATCATAACCCCACCTTTGATGACCTAGCTGAAACCAACTTATTTGATAACAATGCCATTTGTACCCTAACCCTGGCCATTCATTAAAACCCTTTTCCATTATATTATCCCCAAATGATAGATTGGGACCAATAAGAATATAGTATATTGAATGATGAGTTCTATAATGATGAGGCATTTTATGACTTTTTAGGCCTTGGAGACAATGTTTTATTGGGAGATCACAAATCAAGATTCTCAATCACATTAGATCCTACAGCCTATTTTAGAGAGCGAGTGAACACCCTTAGCCAACAATAAATAATTAAAGCATTGAGGTCCCAAAGTGAAAACATCTTTGAGGTGATTTTTGAATAGGGAAAAAGAAAAGATAAAGGCTAGTCTAGTGGTGAAAACCTATTTCATGCACCATTAGATGGGGGTGTTCATTCTTCTTTGAATTTAGACCAGGAGACCACTAATGATGAACTTGCCTATGGATCTAAGTTTAAATTTGAGAAATAAGTATTTAATCAAATTATTCAATAATTTCCAACTATTTTTGTCACATGGCTAGATCTCCCATTAGGGGACTCAATTTCATCATGCCTAGGAGAAGTTGAAGAGCAAGTCCTAATGGAAGACCGTGACATAATCCAACAGTTTAAGTCATTGCTTACTATCTTAGAAGATGGTTCAACCCTTTTAGTCAAAGATACAATAGAGGTAAATATCAAGACTCCATAAAACTTGAAATGGATAAAATTAGGCATGTCCCTCACTGAGGAGGAACATGACATTTTTACATCTCTATTGAAAGAATTTGTAGATATCTTTGCATGGGCCTACTCTGACAGTCCAGGTTTAGACCCTATCTTGATTCTACACCACCTTATGGTTAATCCTAACACCAAGATAGTAAAACAAAATCTATTTTAGATGCATCCTCAGATTAGTGTATTGGTAAAGAAAGAGTTGGAAGAAAATTTAGAATCAAGATGTATCTGATCCATTGATTACTCAGAATAGATCTCTAATGTGGTACCTATTAGTAAAAATCTTGAAGGGATCAGAGTCTATACTAATTTTTGAGACATCAAAAAAGCTTGTCTTAAAGATGATTTTCCATTTCCTAATATCAACATGATCATCAAATCCATGGTAGGTTATGAAATGCTTTCACTCATGGATGGATTTTTAGGATACAACTAGATCAAAATAACACCAAAAGACCAACATAAAATAACATTCACCACTCCATGGGGAACATTTTGTTATCAGGTAATGTCATTTGGCCTTAAGAATTTTGGAGCTACATATCAAATGGCCATGAATGTCATATTCCATGATATGATGCATGATATTGTTGAAGACTATGTTGATGACATATTAGGAAAATCCAAAACTAGGGCTGACCATTCAGTAGTGTTACATAAGATATTTGAACGATTATGAGAGTACAAAGTTAGACTCAATCCAAAGAAATGTGTGTTTGGTGTAACTTCAGGCAAATTACTTGGACTCATCATGTCTCATAGAGGTATTGAATTCAATTTGACTAAAGTCCATGATATAACTGAGATGCTACCACCAACCAATTTAAAGCAAATCCATAGTTTACAACGTAAGATCTAGTCAATATGATGCTTCATCTCTTAGTTAGTAGACAAGTGACATCCATTTACACACCTTTTGAATAAGGGAGTTGCATTTCACTAGGATGATCATTTCCAAATAAATTTTCAACAACTCAAAGACTATCTTGTTAATCTACCTATTTAATTACCTCCTATGCTAGGAAAGCCATTCTTGTTATAACTATCATCTATCAAACATGATCTAGGGGCACTCTTGTCTCAACATGATGGCAATAGAAAAAATCATGTTGTATACTTCCTAAACCATAGCTTGGTTACATATGACTATAACTATGCACCTAATGAAAAATCTTTTCTGGCCATGGTCTTCACAACTCAAAAACTATGCCATTACATGTTGAATAATAAGATCATGGTCATTTCAAAAGTATATCTACTCAAATATTTGCTATCTAAAATAGCTTTACAAGGTATAATTTATAAATGGATCATTCTTCTTAATGAGTTTGACATAGAGTATGTCAATTAGAAGGAAATCAAGGGACAAATTCTTGTAGATCAACTTGTTGAAGCCCCTCTCATAAACACATAGCCACTCACATTTCAAATTTTTGATGAATCCATAATGACCATCATTAACACACCCCTTGAGGAGTATCCTTGGAAGCTATATTTTTATGGTTCATTTACTGCACATGGATCAGGGGTAGGCTTATTATTTATTACACCATAGGGGGATTTAATCCCTAAATCATTTAGAATCAACTTTCCTTTTACAAAAAACATGGCTGAGTATGAAGCACTTATTGCAAGATTTCAACAAGTAGTGCATTAGAATATATTTCATCTCCAAGTTTATGGTGATCTTTAGTTAATCATCAATCAAGTCACAGATCATTTTTAGACCAAAGACGAAAAGCTAGTTCCATATAAAGCCATGGTCGACACTCTTAAGCAACATATTACCAACATTTAGTTTGAGCACATATAAAGGAATATTAACAAAACTGTAGATGCCATGGATACTATTGGCTCTCTAATTTGACAAATAGATAAAGCTAGAGAGTATCAATTCCTTATCGAACACTTTTTAGCACTAGCTCATGAACCTTCAAACATTGTAATGATTTGTGATATTATTGGTCTTAATTCTATCTGGTACTCAAACCTCTACAAATACCTTCATGACCAAGTTCTTCCACCTAACCTATCTCAAAAACAAACCAAAGCCTTCATTCATTATTTAAATTTTTATAATCTACTTGGAACCACCCTTTACCATCACAGTTTTGATGGAACTCTTCTACATTGTTTAACTTTGATAGAGTCTACACTAGTGTTAAGGAAAGTTCATGAAGGATTATGTGGCACTAATTCTAGTGGGAATCCTATCCAAAAATCTATTGCATACTATTCATTATTAGCCCAAAATAGATGCAAATATTGCTACAGATGTAAAAAAGTGTAACAAATATCAATGCCATGCTAATTTGATTCATACCCCAATAAAAACTCTAAAACTAATGTTGACACCATGGCCATTTTCTACATGGTGAATTGAACTCATTAGGAAGATTAACCCCACTTTATCTTATGACCATAAACATATCCGTACCACCACTAAATATTTCACTAAGTAGGTTGAAGCTACACCCTTCACTTATGTGACTAGAAAGCAATTTCTAAATTCATTTTCAACCATCTCATTTGCCACTATGGTATCCCCCCCTTTGACATTACATTTGATAATGGAGGATCATTCAAGAATAAGGATTTAAAGTAGCTAAGTATTGAATATAACATTACACAACATTTTTATACAACATATTACCCTCAAGGTAATGGCCAAGCCAAGGCATCCAATAAAACCATTCTCAATATTATTAAAAATATTGTCAATGATGCTAATCATGATTGGCACTTGTAGATATTCCCTACCCTTTGGTCATAATGTACCAATCATTGTACCCCCATAGGAGCCACTCCATACTCACTTTTTTATGGTATTAAAGCCATCCTTCCCATTGAGGTCGAATTACCTTCACTGTGCATCTCTTTCAAGAATGTCCTAGATGATCATGACTATCGAGTAGCTTGCCTGCAAGAGTTAGACCTAATTGATAAGAAATGCATATCCAAACTCAAAAATCTTCAAACATATCAAAACTAACTCAAAGGACACTATAATTAGCATGTTAAGTATAGAACATTTGAACTTGGTGATCTTGTTCTTAAAGAAAACCAAAATAATACCACAACTAAGAAGAAACATAAAGGGAAATTCAAACCAAATTGGATAGGGCCTTTCATCATTACCATAGATTATGGATCAGGAGCATATAGGTTTGCCACACCAAGTTAAGATGAACTTATTGGGCTGATGAATATTATTCATCTCAAGTGATACTATGTTTGAGTGTTAAGGTGTATTGATAGTAAGGACCATTTCAGTTATGCCATTTTATTACTATTCTTATTTTTAAAAATATCATCCTTATCCATTCTCTTAGCCATATCCACTTTTTTCTTTTGACCTATCAGCCCAATGTGTTCTAAAGCCTAGCCTATTTGACCTTGGTTTTTACCATTCAATCTGCATTTTTAATATCAAGGTATCTGATTAGTTTCATTAGTTGGTTCAAGTAATTCAGATGGAGATCATATTTTGGGACAATGTGATAGAAGTTTCAATAATTGCATCCTTCATTTTTTATTCCTTTCTTACCACTGATCTTGCTAATAATTATAATCACCTTTGGGAAAATTAGTACCATTGATCTATGTTGTTGTGTCCTTGTTATAACTACCTATGGGAAAACTATGGACAACATTACGCCTTGATGTACCAACTTGCCACGTCTTATGTCATACTATGCCTTTTTACCAACTATGCCTATTTTTTTTGAATTGACTAGTACACTAGTCAAATTTATTCATTGTAGGGTAAAACTATAGTGACTTAAGGTCCTACATTGGGAATATGTAGGCAACACTCAATACTTGTTGAGGTTAGCTCAGTTACTCCCTTTCCATGATCTCACCATTTTATGAGTAACCTAAGCCACACTCTCACCATTTTATGAGAAACCTAAGCCATGCTCTCAGCATTTTGTGAGAAACCTAAGCCATGCTCTCACCATTTTGTGAGCAACCTAAGCCATGCTCTCACCATTTTACAAGCAACCTGAGCCATGCTCTCACCATTTTATGAACAACCTAAGCCATGCTCTCACCATTTTACAAGCTTGAACTATTTAGTGTCTCATCATTCTCAATTGAGTTGAGACACTCCAAAATAATTCCAAAAACATTTTAAAAATCATTAGAAAACAACAAAAACATTGACCACTTATTTGCCTTAAGGATTTTGGGAACCCTTACTAAGTTACAAGCAAATCACTTGTCATTTAGTTTTCCCATCCTTTTTGGCTTTTTTCTCTCACACACTTACTACTTTTCAATACCATTCCTATTCTTCTTTCACATCCATTATATTTGTTTTCATCAGTTATCACATTCTTCCCATTCCCTGGGAGAACTACATTTGGCCTAAAGTTTTTTATTAGATATTACATCCATGAAAATATATAGGCAACATTCACTTGCTTAGTGCATATGGAGATAACTCAACCACCCCCTTCCTTTTCTTATATTCCCCCATTTTTTTATTTGTTCAATTATCACCTATTTTTTAGGGGCAATGTTCATATGGTTTCTATTGCATTATTTGTTTGTTTATTTTTGC
The DNA here is from genome assembly GCA_037957365.1 of Torreya grandis. NCBI lineage: Eukaryota > Viridiplantae > Streptophyta > Pinopsida > Cupressales > Taxaceae > Torreya > Torreya grandis. Next base: position 3,420,067 of record JARHVA010000175.1, read on the forward strand.
TTATTTAATTTTGTTTGTCTACATGTTTGTTTGTTTTTAGCATTGTTTCCTTGATTCAATTTATGTGTGTTCATTGGGTGATTCCTTGCCCACACTTATACTCAAATCCATCCATATTCACATGTTTACACTGTCATCATGGTTTCTATCATTGGTGCATTTTTTTCTATTGAGTATTGGATTACGAGAGTCAATCCTTATATATATTTCAGCCTAGTCCTCATGATGTTATACCATGATGCCTACCGACATGTGCTACAACAAACCTTAGCTTTAATAATTCTATTTAGTAGGGTGGCATCTCTTTGGCATTGACATCCTGATTCCATTCTAATTATATCCTAAATAGAGTAATTAAACATGAAAGAATTTCAATCTTTATTAGTTTGGATGAGCATATCCCTAATAGTAGGTTTTATCCATTCATCATTACCCTTTGTGTTAAGTTATCATCCTCCTCAACCAAGTTTATCATGTTTACCATAATTGGGGTCCAATTATTATAATTTCCTATGGGTAAACCATTTCACATCATCCCACCTAAATTTCTCAATGATATAACTGCCTTTGGTCAAATCATTGTGTTGTTACCACTTTAATTTTTCCACCTATATAGGGGCATGCTATTATATTTTTTAATCTATCCTAACTGGGGTAGCTCCATCTTCTCAATGATTATAATCACCTTTGGGCAAATCATTGTGTTATCATACCACGTTGCCACTATCAGGGTATAATGTTTATAACCACCTTTGGGAAAACCATTGTGCACCACCCCACTTGCATTCTCAATGACTTTTACTAATTTTTCAATATCATTATGTTTTTCACCCCATCTTCTTTCCTTTCTTTGGTCCCCTCATTTTGCTTCTTTCTTTTCAAGGGACCATTTGCTGACTTACTTATGCTAAATGTTCCCTCAAGGGGGCATCATATAGTTAGTTTATCATCATTGTAGTTGTAGGAATACATGACCTTTTCATTCTTTGAGAATATTTTACTATTCTTATAGCTTGCAATGCCTTTCCAAATGGGGAAAATTATAGACACCTAAAACTGGCCATCGATAACCTCTAATCGGGCTTTTGGCCAATTTCCACTCAAAATGCACAATTTAGCCAAAAAACATTAAAACATGCTAAATGATGTGAAAATGACATATTCAAGTGCTGATTTTAGCCAAGGTATCCCTAAATGGGGTAATGTAATTTATGGGCTAGCTAACTTTGATCAGTTTATTTCGAGTCAAAATGCCAATTTTGCACCTAGGTGCTTTGGATTGTTTTTTCCTATCAAATATCTTGAAAAATATGCATGCATTTGTTATTTATATTGATAACATCTTAAAAGTGAATATGGTTCTAATGCATCTGAAATTGACTTCCAATTCCAATCTAATCAAATTTTGGACAAATAATAAGACATTTTGATCAATTTGAGTAATTTATGTACAAAGTGCTTAAACATGCTTAAGAGATAATTAACCCAAATCAAGGCGTAATTAATAATTCCATGATAACTTGTTTAAAAATTATTTTGGAAATGAATATTAAATATCTACATCATCAAGTGACCTCATTTCTTGGGAAGACATCCCTAGGCCATAAATGCCACAAATATCAAGATTCATGCCCTCCATGCCTCTTAATTATCCCTTATTCCAATGTCATGATGAAGATAATTATAAACTTAATTATAAAAATTTAATTAATCCTCAACCACACATTTGCATCTAAGTATGGACGGTTCAGGTTGATTCTAGACATTCTTAAAAATCTATAAATAGGAAGCCTTACCACATCATTTCTAAGTCTTGATTATGCAAAGTTATAATGCACAAATATCTTCAAGAAGCCATTGAAATTAGTGTTACCATGCCAAATTGAGTTCAAGCCAAGCAAAGCCATAAGCCAAAGGTGCTAAGGAGAGATGGAGGTAACAAAGCTTCTATTGACAAGGACTTCATGGGCACAAGCCAAAAAATTCACTACAACAAAAATTTTGGAGCATCCAAGAAAGGTAAAAGAGAGTTTATTTTACATTCTAGTTATGTGTTTTATTTATTTTTGTTAACTAAGCTCTCCCTAGTGTCTAGGCCTAGATATGTTATGCTAGTTAGTGTGTTTATTTCATTTTTGTTTTCATTTTGAAACTAACACCATAATAACCATTCTCTCTTAAGTCAAATTCTTAGATCACAAAATTCTTATGAATTTGATGTTAGGATCTTAGAGTACAATTGATTACTTTTGTATAAGCAACTAAACACGGAATTGAAACCAGAAGTAATAAGTAACTAGAAATCAGAAACAACAAATAATAAGAGATACAAGAAACAACCAATCTGTATTAAACTCTTCCAGAAGGAAATATAATGAAGAAATCTTTCTCTCCTCACACCTCACAGATGTACAACAATTCTCCCTCAAGAGTTCTCTCTCTCTCTCTCTCTCAATCAATTATAATCAACTCAATTACTGAATTGTACATGCTATGAGGATCTAACCCTATTATATAGTATACTACAACACTAGGGTTCATGAACTATGCATTCACCACCCTTAGATCCACCTCTTAAATCAAAGGCTCAAATTTGTTCTCCTAAAAATAACAATCTTGGAAAAGCACAGAAGTCGGTGTCGGTCTGAAGATGACTGATATCGGTCGACCCCTAACCGATGTCGATTGGTTCTAACCAATGCTGGTTACTATGTAAGCCCAACAACCTCAACATTAGCTCATTAGTGAAGCTTTTAGCTCCACAACTCAACAATCTCTCACTTGGAGATAAATGGCTGCACCTGTACCTATACAACAACATCCTCTAAACATCTCTGGCATGTTTCTCCCTCTTCAAGTTCAATCTTGAAGACCAAAAAAAGTTGAATGAAGATTCAACTTCTCCTTTGTTACCAACTTTGTTAACATATCAACAGGGTTTTTATCCGTATGGATCTTTTCTAGCTTCAACTATCCATCCTCCAATACCTGTTTAATGAAGTGGTACCTAAGTTGTATATGTTTGGTTCTTGAATGAAAGGTTGAATTCTTTGCCAAATGAATTGCACTTTGACTATCACTGTATAATCTATAACTCTCTTGCTCCTTTCCCAACTCTTCCATGAACTGAGTCATCCAAATCATTTCCTTGCTAGCCTCTGTGACTGCAATGTATTCTGCCTCTGTAGTAGACAAGGCAACAACCTTCTACAACTTTGAAATCTAGCTAACCGCCATTCCACCAACAGTGAATACATATCCTGTGGTACTTCTCCTACCATCCAAGTCACCTGCCATATCCGAATCTACATACCCATGTAGAGAAGTGTTTGACCCTCCATAGCATAAATGCCTACTGCTGGTCCCTCTCAGATATTTGAGAATCCACTGAACTGCTTTCCAGTGTTCCTTTCTTGGATTGACCATAAACTTGCTAACAACTCCCACTGCTTCGGCAATATCTGGTCTAGTACATACCATTACGTACATCAAGCTCCCAACTACTGAAGCATATGGAACTCTACTCATGTACTCAACCTCATCATGTGATTTAGGACAATGTTCTTTGCTCAACTTGAAGTGTCCAGCCATAGGTGTGCTTATCGGTTTTGCATCCTACATATTGAACCTCTCCAACACCTTATTCACATAATCCTCTTGAGACAAAATCAGACTATGATTTTTCCTGTCTCTCTTAATACTCATGCTAAGGATTTTCTTTGCTACTCCTAAATCCTTCATGGCAAATGTGTGAGCTAATTTTACCTTAAGCACAGTAATTTTTTGCATGTGTGAACCTGCAACAAGCATATCATCTACATATAGTAACATGATAATATAACTACCATTATCCAATCTATTAAAATAAACACAATGGTCAAATTGACATTTACTAAAGCTATGCTCTATCATAAACTTGTCAAACCTCAAATACCATTGTCTTAGAGCTTGCTTAAGACCATATAAGCTTTTCTTCAACCTGCACACAAGTTTCTCCTTAATTTTGACTTCAAAACCTTCCGGTTGATCCATATATATCTCTTCATCCAAATCTCCATGAAGAAATGCTATCTTAACACCAAGCTGCTCAAGATGCAAATCCTCAATAGCAACTAAAGACAATACAGTCCAAATAGAAGTCATCTTTACTACATGAGAAAAAATTTCACCAAAATCAATACCTGGTTTCTATGCAAATCCCTTTACTACCAACCTGGCCTTATGTCTCATTTGTCCATTCTCTCCTTCCTTTAACCTGTATACCCATTTTTTTTTTAGTGCTTTCTTTTCGGCTGGCAACTCAACCAAATCCCACGTATGGTTCTCTTCCAAGGAATCAATTTCCTCATTCATGCCATGCTCCCACTATTTCTTGGATTCTATTTGCATTGCCTCATCAATTTTTTTTGGTTCTCCACCATCAGTTAGCAATAAGTAGTATAAAGAAGGGGAATAGTGAACTGGAGGTTTACTTACCCTTTTAGACCTCCTTATGGGCGTTTGAGACTCATTTACAGCTTGTTGTCCACCCAAATTTTCTTCTGACAATGACTGATCTTGGTCATCTCTGATCGATGCCAGTCTGTACCTAACCGATGTTGATTCCTCCTAATTGACCTTGATTTCCACCTGACCAACGTCAATTTCCACCTAACTGATGTTGGTCTCTGTGTTTTTTATGAGTGATGATTTTTACCCGTGAGCTCATTTTGGATCATAACCTCTTCCAAATCAAGATTGCCCTGCTCAAAATTATTCAGCCTCTTGAGTTGATCATTGTACATCACCTTCTCATTAAAAACTACATCACAACTTCTAATAATTTTGTTAGTTTCTAAATTCCACAACTGGAATCTGAAATCTCTAAAACCATAACCAATGAAAGTGCACCGCATGGATTTAGCATCCAGCTTCTTTCTATTTTCTTTATCAATGTGCACAAAAGCTTTAAAACTAAAAACTCTGAGAAATGAAAGATCTACCTTTTTACCTGTCTAAGCCTCTTCTATAATTCCACCATCTAGTGCAGTAGAAGGTCCTCTGTTAATTAGGTAAACCACAATATCTATAGCTTCTACCCAAAATTGTAAGGGCAAACCAGCATGCAACCTCATACTCCGTGCACGCTCCATTATTGTTCTATTCATCCTTTCAACAACTCCATTTTGCTAAGGTGTCCTTGGAACCATCCTTTCCCTATGTATTCCACTCATAGAATAGTAATTATTGAATTTATTGTTGTAGTACTCACCACCATTGTCAGATCTAAGGCACTTCAATCTCAAACCTATTTCATTTTCAACCAATGCTTTCCATTTCTTAAATGTGTCAAAAACATCATATTTTCTCTTTATGCAATAAACCCATACCTTTCTTGTAGCATCATCAATGAAAGAAACATAATAATGTGATCCTCCAATAGAAGTTACCTGAGATGGTCCCCACACATCTGTGTGAACAAGCTCCAACTTGTGCTTCTTCTTTGTTGACCCAATTTTGAGAAACCTCACTTTCTTCTATTTCCCAAAAATACAATGCTCACAGAAATCTAGATCTATTCTTTTCAAATCTAAAAGCTTATCTTTTGACTTAAGAACATTCATTCTCTTCTCACTCATGTGACCAAGCCTACAGTGCCACAACTTTCCATCTACATCTGAAGTAGATAAAACATAAGGAGAATAATCATTAATACAAGTAGATAGATAAAGTGTACCTACTCTCTTACCTTTTGCTAATATAAGTGCACCCTTGGAAACTTTCCAAGATTCAACTATGAGAGTTACTGTGCAACACTCATCACCCAAATTTCCTGTAGAAATTAGATTCTTCTTTAGGATGGGTAAATGCATGACATCCTTCAACACCCATGTGTTGCCATTCTATAATTTCAGCTATACTTTTCTTTTGCCAACAATTTTACAAGGCTCATCATCCCCTAAATAAAATTTTCCAAAATCTCCATGGACATAATCATTGAAAAACTCCCTATTTGGGGTTGCATGGAAAGAGGCACCAGAATATAAAACCCATGATTCTAATTTATTATCCAAAGAAAATATAAGAGCATCCTGTGTAACAATACCTACAAATTTTGCTTCTTTATTACCTTCATGCTGATTTTATTTGTTATCCTTCAACCAACAATATTTATTTGCATGCCCTTTCTTTCCAAAATTCTAGCAGGTTATTCTTCCATTTTTGGATTTGGATCTACTTCCCATCTTTGACCTTGATTTCCCTTGCTTTCCCTTCTCTCTTTGCCTTCCCCTGCTTTCAACACTTAAAGCATTACCTGATGTTTCCTTTGTGCTTTTCCTACTAATTTCTTCATTCAAGATTACACTAACTTGAATCAGATGCAATATTACTAACTGCCATTACCAAACTATGCCAACTTTTAGGTAAAGAGCATAAGATTAAAAGAGCCTTAATTTCATCATCAAAAACTATTTTAATTAAATTTAACTAATTTACTATTGTATGGAAATCATTAAGATGACTAGATACAGATCCACCTTCCTGCATTTTCAAATTAAACAATTGCTTCATAAGATATACCTTATTCGAAGCTGAGGGGTTTTCATATAAAATTGCCAAAGTATCCATTAACTCTACTGTTGTCTTTGACTGTGATAAGTTGGAAAACACAGAAGCTGCTAGGGTCAACCTTATAGATCAAAGAGCCTTTCTATCAAGAACATTCCATTCTTCATCTTCTATATCTGTGGGCTTCCTTGAAACCCCACCCAATGGTAAATACAGATCTTTTTGATATAAATAATCTTCAATCTGCATCCTCCATAATTGATAATTCTTGCCATTGAATTTCTCCATTCTTAGTTTATCTTCTTCTGCCATTGCTTTGCTCCCACTCAATCAGAAACCCCTGTGAGTGAATTCTATAATCAACAAACACTAGCATGCTCTTATACCAGTTGTTAGGATCTTAGAGTATAATTTATTACTTTTGTATAAGCAACTAAACACGGAATTAAAACCAGAAGTAATAAGTAACTAGAAATCAGAAATAACAAATAATAGGAGATATAAGAAACAACCAATCTGTATTAAACTCTTCTAGAAGGAAATACAATGAAGAAATATCTCTCTCCTCACACCTCACAAATGTACAGTAATTCTCCCTCAAGATTTCTCTCTCTCTCTCTCTCAATCAATTACAATCATCTCAATTATTAAATTGTACATGCTATGAGGATCTAACCCTACTATATAGTATACTACAACACTAGGGTTTATGAGCCATGCATTCACCACCCTTAGATCCACCTCTTAAATCAAAGGCTCAAATATGTTCTCCTAAAAATAACAGTTGTGGAAATGCATAAAAGTTGGTGTTGGTCTGAAGATGATTGATGTCGGTCGACCCCTAACTGATGTTGGTTGGTTCTGACTGATGCCAGTTACTGTGTAAGCCCAGTAACCTCAACATTAGCTCATTAGTGAAGATTTTAGCTCCACAACTCAACATTTGATCTATCTAGATGTTCAAAAACCTGTTAGTTTAGTTAACCCCACTTTGTCACACCTTGTCAGTTTAGGGCTTAAGATGATTAGTTAGTTGATTTGTCTTTGTCTTAGATTACTTGGTCTTGTTTGGAGTCAAAATTATTTGTTAACAAAAAGTTAACAACCAAACACATTATCCACCATTTCTTGAACAAGGAGGTATTATTTTTCCCAAGTGAAAATCATATTTTTTCCTTGTTAAAAAATTTATCGTAAACTTTGTGTCATATCTTCTATTTTTTGCATAGTTATGTTGCCCATTTGAGTCTAGATCATTTGCCCAATTTTCTTAAGTCCTTAATTGATAATTCAAATTCAAAATTACACCTTTATAAGTTCATAAGGTTAATTTTTTGAGTGGGTTCACCATTTGTACTAAACTTGAGGGAACTTAGATTCAATTTCTAATTTGAATTGAGGTTCGTTGTTAGACTCATAATCATTATCATGATTTGGTAGGACTCAAGTCATCTTGTGTATCACTCACACTTTGAGTCCTAGACTACATTTTGTACTACCCATCTTATTTTACCATTTATCTTGAGTTCATTTGATGCCAAAATTTTTCCTTAGATATTTTTCAAACTTTGTGTGTGTGTGTGTGTGTGTGTGTGTGTGTGATTTGAGTTGAGGAGACTAGTGTTACACTGTCAAAATCTTGTCAAAACCATTTTGCCTTAGAGTCTTGGAGCAAACATATTTCACACTTTTTGAGTATTTTAGCATTGTTACACTACTCAAATTATTTCAATTTTTTTTCATAGGACTATTTTTATAGATTCTAAGTTTTTTCCAAAATTTCAAACTAATTCAATTTTTATTCATGAGCTTTTGTCTAATGTAGTTACACTATTCACCTTTGTCTAGTTTTTTGGTCAAAAGAATCTAATTTGTGCTATTATTTAGGAGAAAATAAAATATCTCCAAGTTCCTTTTGTTTCATACCTCATACCTATTGATCAATTTTATTTCCAATAGTCAAATGACTAGTTTTTGTTAAAAGTGTTTCAAATCTATTAGATTAAATATCTCATCTTTGTTTAAAGTCTAGCTTTTGACGCCGTTTGGCCAAAAGTCCTAGAAAATTTTGTTTTTCCTATATTAGAATCATTTGAAACACTTTGATCCTAGAATATAGAATTTTTATTTTTGATCCATCTACTTGACCTTTTTATGTGAGACATGTAATGTTAGACATTTGATGTTAGCTTGTTTTATCACAAATCATTGCATTAATATTTTTGGGTATACATATCCATACTTTTAACTAGGTTAGATCAAGTTTGAACCTCTTTTTAGGCACAAATTTTTTAGGTTTTGTATAACTCTATTCCATTTGTTTTCAAATCATTTACTATGGATCCCAATATGTTTTTTTACACTCATACTGGCCTCATGTACAATTCAGTATTTAGTAATTTAGTTACACAATAAGAAATGGTTCAACACCCATATGAAAATAATGTTACTTATGAGATGGATCCTTATTCATCTTATATCACACAAATATGGGCACAAAACCAATATCCATTATCTCATTATTTGGTTAACACTCCTCCATACTCAAAGCAATATCTTGAGATAATAGAGCAATACCTCGTTGTAGTTCCTATAGTTGAAGAATCATTTCCTCAACAACCTACTATGTTATTGTACCATAAATATATGATCCTTATTTATTTGAGTGTCACTTATTATAAAATAACTATGATATTTTGATTAGAGCTATAGAAGTAGGGGCTAAGTTTATGTAATATCCCTTCGAATATCAAAACAAAAGCTCTGAATTGCTTATCTAAATTTCTACAAAATATCTACAATTAGATAAATAAATCACAGTATAAACTCTTATTTATTTGCTCATAAGCTTACAATAGAGGTCCTCTGTCAAGTATACAAAGAATATTGAAAGTACGGCCTTAATAGCCTGAATATTTTGCAAATTGGGAAAGAAATCTGATTCTGGTACGTCTCAGCCTGCTGTGTAAAAAAACACAGTTGCCGACGTCGGTTATGCTGCCATCGTCGATCGATCTGTAGTCATTATCTCGCCGATGTCGGTGATATGTCGACCGATGTCGGTCTCTGTAAGTATCTGTTCACCGATGTTGGTGCCTGAACTTTCTGTTGATGCGTACGGATTTTCACGGATCTGTATGAAATTTGTACAGCCGCTGATATAGCACAACCTGTATGCTTGATCCTGATCTGTAGGATTATGGGCTAATACAAAAGATCTATATCTAGATAATTATTGAACCAAAACCCAAAAATAATGAAATACCTGTAAACCCTTGTGATAGCTTCTGAGTGAAGTTATCTCTCAAACTTATAAACACCTGTGATAACTTCTGTATGAAGTTATCTCTCAATTTGGCAATAGATCGGCTGATCTTTCACAACCTCTGAATCGCACACAATGAAGAGTTGACGTTCTTCAATGCAAATGGAATCCTGGAACCCTTGGCTCAGTCTTCATAGAAGAATTTCTTAACAAGAATCAATATCAATAATAATCATGAATACAAACTCTCTCCCATGAGAGATTCTTATACCCTTCCAAAGGTGTGCTTGCTAAAATTAGATTCCCTTAAATTAGACTTAGGGCTTCCTTAATTTAGAACTAGGGTCTTAAAATTAGACCAATTCTTAAATTAGAATGAGGATCCTAAAATTAGACCCAATAATAAATAATTAATAATTAATAATTAATTAAAATTAGACCACATAATTAATATTTGATTAAATCAATCAAATATTAATATCTCCTTTAATTCATGTCCAAAAGAGCCCGAACGAAATCCAACCCATCTCCATCAAGACCCTCTATCCATCCCATCAGCATACGAGGGTCGCATAATAGGCTAATCATCCGCTCGAAAAGATGTCAACTAGAAGGGGACATAACAGTCTGCCCCTCCTGAAATTGCTTGCCCTCAAGCAATCTCAACTCTGGATGCTGTAGAATATCCTCGCTTTCCCATGTCGTATCCTCAACTGGAAAATCTTTCCACTTTACCAAATATTCCCTGATAGTCCTCCTACGCAACTATCTCTCTCTAGATTCCAAGATGGACTTAGGTACTAAAATCAACTTTCCCTCATCATCTAAGGGAGGTAAAACTGCAGAAGGTATCACACGGTGTCCTAACACCTTTTTGAGGCGTGATACATGAAAGACATTGTGTACCTTGCTCTCTGTCGGAAGCTCTAGCTCATAAGCCATCTCTCCAACACATCTCAAGATCCTAAAAGGACCGTAGTAACGTGGCTTAAGCTTCTCTGCCCCACTCTTCTTAAGAGTAGACTGTCGGTAAGGCTACAGCATAAGATAGACCATGTCACCCACCTCAAAAGATCTCTCGGTCCTCCGCTGATCTACATACTGCTTCTGTTGATTTTGCACCTTAGCAATATTCTCCTTGAGAGTCCTCATAATATCTTGACTCTCTTGCAATAGGTCCCCAGCACTCGGCACTCTACTGTCGCTCAGTAGCAAATCTAGAAAACTTGGTGCCTCATACCCGTACAATGCCATAAAAGGAGACATCTGAATGGTCATGTGGAAATTTGTGTTATAGCAATACTCACACAGATGAATCCACTTGACCCAGGCTTTTTGCTGCCCTGCAATGTAGTTCCTGAGGTAGCCCTCCACCCATTTGTTCACTATCTCCGTCTGTCCATCAGTCTGCAGGTGGTAGTTGGTGCTAGGTGTAAGCTCGGTCCCACAAAGTCAGAACACCTCCTGCCAGAAGTGACTCAGGAACTGACTATCCTTGTCGCTCACTATGATTTGAGGTAATCCATGCAGTCAGAATACCTCTCGAAAGAAAACCTCTTCTACCTGTGTAGCTGTATGTGTGGTGGTAATCGAGAAGAAGTGAGCATACTTCATTAACCGATCCACAACTACATATATGCAATCTCGTCCTTGGGCTTTAGGCAAGCCTGTAATGAAATCCATTGATAAACACTCCCACTTCCTATTAGGAATTGGAAGTGGCCACAACAATCCTACTGGGTACGTGTTCTCTTACTTGTTCTACTGACAAACAGGGCACTCACACACATACTAAAGAACATCTGCTTTGAGGCCTTTCCATGTGAATCTCTCCCTAATCTATCTATAAGTCTTAAAATATCCGAGATGTCCTGCAGTAGGTATATCATGAAAAGCTCGCATGATAATGTTCTTCATCGATGATCCTAGGATCAAATAAACCTTGTTCTTGTAAATGATCAAGTCATTCACAAGAGTATATCTGGTGTCAACCATCGATCCCTCAACAATGCTAGATGCCCATGTATCCTTGGCATACTCTGCCACAATCATATGTCACCAATCCTCTGTAATGTGGACCATGGTACTCAAATATGGCCTGCATGAAAGAGCATCGGCCACAACATTCTGGGTGCTCTTGATGAAAGAGATGTCAAAATCATATGCTTGTATTTTACTCACCCACTTCTGCTGATGATCATTGAGGTCTCGCTGCCCTAAGAAATGTCTCAAACTGTTGTGGTCCGTTTTGATGCAAAATTTGCTGCCCACTAGATATTGCCTAAATTTTGCCAAGGCATGCATGATAGAAAGCATCTCCTTATCATATATGCTATACAGTCTCTCTAGTCCCTTGAGCTTATGACTCTCATATACTATGGAGTGCTTATCCTGCATAAGCACCGCTCTAATGCCCTCGCCTGAAGCATCGTACTGAAGCTCGAACGGCTTCGAAAAATTAGGTAGTGCCAAAACTGGGCCACATAGTCATCAACTCCTTAAACCTTTTGAAACACTCCTGTGCTTCAGGTGTCCAACAAAAAGCAACCTTTTTAGTCAAATCTGTCATAGGAGTTGCATGTTGTGAATAACCATTCATGAACCTTTGATAAAATCAACACAGACCTAGAAATCCCCTTAGCTGTGTTAGGTTTGCTGGAATAGGCCAGTCTATGATGGCGCGGATCTTCTCAAGATCCATCTGCACTCCCCCTGTGCTGATAATATGACCCAAGTATAACAATTTGGTCATCCCCAAATCACATTTGGACTCCTTGGTGTACAAGGATTCCCTCTCCAAGATGCTGAGTACAGTCTCCAGATGAGCCAAATGCTCCTGCCAAGTCCTACTGTATATAAGAATGTCATAAAAAAACAAGTACAAACCTCCTCAGTAGTGAATGGAAGACTCTATTCATGGTGGACTAAAATGTTGCTGGCACATTAGTGAGCCCGAATGGCATCACTATAAACTCGTAGTGTCCACTATGGCAACATAAATCTGTCTTCTCCACGTCCTGCTCATGAACTCTGATCTGATGATAGCCTGATCTTAAGTCTATCTTCGTGAAGTAATGTGCACCATGGAGCTCGTCAATAAGTTCATCAATACATGGTATAGGATACATGTTCTTAATGGTTCTCTTATTCAAGGCTCTGTAGTCAATGCACATTCGTAGGGTGCCATCCTTCTTCTTCACTAGAACAACTGAAGAAGCAAACGGTGATTTGCTTGGCCGAATGTGACCCATAGCCACTAACTCCTTAATTGTTTTTTCAATCTCATCCTTCAACCACTTAGGATGTCGATAAGGAGTAATCATAATGGGCTTAGCCCCCTCCTCAAGCTCAATAATGTGCTCAATGCCCCTGTCTAGAGGTCTCCCTAGTGGAATGTCACTAAATACCTTATCATGCTTGACTCTCAACTGTTGAATGTCAGGATGATACTCGGTCTTCTGTTTTCCCTCCTGCATTGGTGCCAATGTGCACTCGGCAGCCCACTCTACCATTTCATGTCGCATGAGCCTCTCCATCCGATGTAAAGAAATGGTTTTGATATTGTCGTCCCGTATTGCTTTAAGAATGTGAGTCTTCCCATCTACATCAAAACAAATCTCCATATCCTTAAGACTAAGAGTGACTACCTCAAGGGAATGAAGCCACTTCATGCCCAAAACCAAATCTATATCCCCCATGTTGACCACATAATAATCAGCGTTGAACTCATAGTTGTTCAAGCGCAATGGGAGATCTCTGATCATCCGCTCACACCTGAGGGTGTAACCGTCAGCTACCTTAACTCTAATGCCCTCGAACTCTTCTGTGGTGAGTCCACACTTCTCCACAAATCTAGTATCAATAAAATTATGTGTGGCTCTCATGTCAAGAAGGGTAATGACCCTCTGTCCTACCAAAACTCCCTGGAGTCTGAATGATCCCTCGTGCTGGATGTTAGATAGACGTGCCTCCTAAATTTGGAGCTCTGACTCTGCCTCTACCCTAGGCTTTGAAGCCTTAGCCTCTGGCTCCTCAAAACAATCGTGATGTTCAAAATCTTCTGATTCCTCATCCTCATAATAGGCCCACATCACCTGATTTACTTTGCCCTTAGGTCTCAAAGGACAATCATGATTAGCATCATATGGACCTTTGTAGTAGAAACAAAGCTTCTTCCTTCGTAGATCATTAAGAGCCTCTCTATCCAAAGGTGGTGCTATTGGATTGGCCTTTGAATCATTCTTAACACCTGATTCATCTATGTTGAAACCTGGTCTTTCTCTATTCTTGTTGAAGCCCTTACTGTCCCTGGATGAAGAAGTACCTCTGGAGTTAGATCTACTAGATGGGGCTGCCATCTCCATACTACACGCCTTCTTCATAGCTTCCTGTAAGGAAGGAGGATCAAAGCCTTTGACCCAAACTCTCAATGGTTCTGTCAATCTCTCCATGAAGAGTACTACAAGTTGCCTCTCTAAAATGTCAGGAACCATAACTGATAACTTCTGAAAGTCACCAATATAAGACTCTAGACTGCCACTTTGGCACAATTGTGCCAACTCTCAAAAATAGGACTCTGGATCCCTCCTGTCAAAACGCTCTACCAACCTATCCACAAACTCCTGATAAGATGTGATCCAATCATGATGGAGTGTCACCATCCCATGGTGCCACCAATCGTGAGCTAATCCCTCAAGATGTAGTGTCACATATCTGATAGCATCTTCCTCACCCATCGGTTGCAATGTGAGAAATGTATCTAGCTTACTAACCCAGGCCTATGTTGTCACCTTACCACTACCGTCAAACGTCGCTAGTGTGAGCCTGCTTGTAGCATGCTTCAGATCATTATTCTGGGGTCTTGGTCTCCCATTCTGTCAACCTTGGTAATGTTCTTTCCTTTGTGTGAGGAATCAATCAAAAGTAATCATCTCCCTGACCATAGGTGGTAATGACTCCCACTCTTCAGTCGCTACCCTAAGTGTGTCTGTAAATGCCTCCTCATGCTCCTCACTTGTTATCACCTCCTCTGCCTCCTGTCTCACAAAGATAGGCCTAGTAGGCCTGTTAGCTATACGAGAAACAGTCCCATGGCCTCTTTGTGATCTTGCATCACTCCTAACATCTTCACGGTGTGGGGAATGTCTCCTCAGAGTACCCAATCTCGGTAGTGCTACTGCTAACTACTGTAATACTTGGTTATTCTACCTTTGCCCTTCTCGTAGTTCTCTAAGAGTAAGTAAAACCTCTGCATCATCTTGATCTCTAGGATGGTGAGGAATACGGGCCCTGTCAATATCGTCACCCATGTCTTCCGGCGGTTCTAAAACTTGAGTGCCTTCAAGCAAAGCTCTACTGCGCGTGAAATACCCGTGTGGTCCCAACCCTTATGGCTGCATAAGATTGTCAACCTCTCAAGATGGTAGGATTTAGCTCTGATACCATTATAATATCCCTTCAGATATCAAAACAAAAGCTCTGAATTGCTTATCTAAATTTCTACAAAATATCTACAATTAGATAAATAAATCACAGTATAAACTCTTATTTATTTGCTCATAAGCTTACAATAGAGGTCCTCTATCAAGTATACAAAGAATATTGAAAGTATGGCCTTAATAGCCTGAATATTCCACAAACTGGGAAAGAAATCTGATTTTGGTATGTCTCGGCCTACTGTGTAAAAAAACACAGTCACCGACATCAGTTATGCTGCCGTCGTCAGTCAATCTGTAGTCGTTATCTCACCGATGTCAGTGATATGTCAACCGATGTCAGTCTCTGTAAGTATTTGTTCGCTGATGTCGGTGCCTGAACTTTTTGTTGATGCGTATGGATTTTCACAGATCTGTATGAAATTCGTACGGCCGTTGATATAGCACAACCTGTATGCTTGATCTTGATCTATAGGATTATGGGCTAATACAAAAGATCTATATCTGGATAATTATTGAATCAAAACCCAAAAATAATGAAATACCTGTAAACCCTTGTGATAGCTTCTGAGTGAAGTTATCTCTCAAACTTGTAAACACCTGTGATAACTTCTATATGAAGTTATCTCTCAATTTGGCAATAGATCGGCTGATCTTTCACAACCTCTGAATCGCACACAATGAAGAGTTGACGTTCTTCAATGCAAATGGAATCCTGGAACCCTTGGCTCAGTCTTCACAGAAGAATTTCTCAACAAGAATCAATATCAATAATAATCATGAATACAAACTCTCTCCCATGAGAGATTCTTATACCCTTCCAAAGGTGTGCTTGCTAAAATTAGATTCCCTTAAATTAGACTTAGGGCTTCCTTAATTTAGAACTAGGGTCTTAAAATTAGACCAATTCTTAAATTAGAATGAGGATCCTAAAATTAGACCCAATAATAAATAATAAATAATTAATTAATAATTAATAATTAATTAATAATTAATTAAAATTAGACCACATAATTAATATTTGATTAAATCAATCAAATATTAATATCTCCTTTAATTCATGTCCGAAAGAGCCCGAACGAAATCCAACCCATCTCCATCAAGACCCTCTATCTATCCCATCAGCCTACGAGGGTCGCATAATAGGCTAATCATCCGCTCGAAAAGATGTCAACTAGAAGGGGACATGATAGTTTATAGTAGACTTCCCCCATGAGAATTAATTATGGTTACTATGTTAGTTGAGGGATTATGGTCTAGAGGATAAAATTGTAACTCCACAGTGACAAAACTATGACTTCCAAGAAACATATTTTTACTCAATTTTTTAAATCCTTTTGCTCGTACACTCTAAGATTCTACATGAAAATGGTTGGTAGGTTACTTTTAGGAGCTATTTGATCAAATTTATGGGGTTAGGTATCACTAGGTGTGTCATTATGTGAACTAGGAATTTGACTCAAGAGAGGGGGTTAGATCAAGTGTTAGTTCAAAATGAAATCAAGATGAAAAGAACACACTAACAGGCATGACATCTCTAGGCCTAGACACTAGGTGAGCTCAGTAACAAACATACATATGAAATAAAAAACTAAAATATGAAAGAAACCTTCCTTCACCTTCCTTGGAGCTTCCAAATGGTTCATAGAGTGGCTTACTCAACTTGTACATATAAGAGTCTTCATCAATGGAGTTGTTTGGATCCTTCTCTCCTTGGCACCTTTGGATTGTGATGGATTTGGATTATGAATCTTCTCTCAATAAATAGGCATAATAACACTATATATAATGGATTTTAAAATTATTTAAGCATTATAACTCTAAACCAAGAAAGCTTAAAATTATAGTTGTGAGGCCTTGTATACATATATATATATATATATATATATATATATATATATATATATATATATATATATATATATATATATATATATTTAAATGATCAGAATAAACATGGACCATCTATCTCAAGATGAAGATGTGTGGATAAGAATACATTAAATTTTGGAGGCTAAAATCAATAAATTCCATCATAAATATTTTGGATAGAGAGGCATGGGAGGGCTTAATTAGATATTTTATGCATTTATGTCCTAAAGATGCCTTCCCAAAAAAATGATGTCACTTGATGATGGAGAAACTCAATAAATTTTAAAAAATAAATATTCAACAAGTTCCATGGAAAATTAACTTAAGCTCTTGATTCAAATTAATTATCCTTAAACATGATTTATCAATTTTGGTGCAAATCTTGGCAATTGGTACACAAATTAATCAAACTAGTGAAAATGTCATATTATTGGCTCAAAATTGGACTCGATCAAAATTGGAAGGAAATATTAGATGTGTTGGAAACATTATACCATTTAGAATGTTGCTAACATAAAATAAAAAAGGCATGTGTCTCATGCAGCAAAATTTGTAGAAAAAAGCAATCTAGAGCACCTATGTGCAAAAATGTCATTTTGACTCAAAATGATATGATCAAAGTTAGTTATATCATAAAATGAATTGATCCATTTAGAGATAAATTATCCAAAATCATGCTTGTATATGATAGGTTTACATCCTTTGGCATATTTTAGTGTTTTTAGCCAAAATTGTGCATTTTGGTAAAACTTGGTCTAAAGCCTAGTTGGAGGTTATTGGTGGCCAATTTTAGGTGTCTACAGTTTTCCCCTATTTTGGAAGGTGTTTCAAGATATAGGTATAGTAATGTCCTCTCAAAGAATGCAAATGTCCTGTATGCCTCCAAATTCAATGATAATGGATGGATTGTATGATGCCCCCTCAAAAGAATAGTTGGCACAAGGCAAACATTCTTTCGAAAAGAAAGAGGCGAAATGAGGGGACCAAAGAAAGGAAGATGATGGGGTGAGAACACAAATATTTGAAAAATTAGTCAAAATCATTGAGAATGTAAGTGGGATGGTGTACAATGGTTTTTCCTAAGTTGATTATAAGCATTATACCTCAATAATGGTAGTGTGGTATGATAACACAATGATTTTCCCAAAGGTGGTTATAATCATTGAGAAGATGGAGCTGCCCTAGTTAGGTTAGATAAAAAAAAATAACAACATACCCCTGTTTGGGAAAAAAATGTAAATTTGATAAGAACACAATGATTTTTCCAAAAATAGTTGTAATCATTGAGAAATGTAGGTGTGATAGTATAAAATGATTTGCCCATAGATAGTTATAATCATTGGACCTTGATTATATCAAACATGTTTGATTGGATGATGATGATAACTTGACATAGAGGGTAATGATGAATTGGAATAACTTGCTAGTAGGTAGATGCTCATTTGAACTAACAAAGGTTGAAATTATTTCATGGTTAATTACTCTATTTGGGATATGATTGAGATGTTTCTAATGTTGGTGTTGGGGAGATGTTGATACCACCATTGCTAGGTAGATTTCTTGAAGCTGATTTTTATTGTAACACTATATGGTAGGCATCATGATAGAACATTATGAGGATTGTATTGAAAGATGCATAAAGACTAACTCCCATAATCTAATATTCAACTAAAATAATATGCTAATGATAAAAACCATGATGACAATGTAAACATATGAATATGGATAGATTCAAGGATAGGTATGCAAGGAATCACCTAATGAATGCATATAGACCGAATCAAAGTAATAGTGCTAAAATATTAAAAACTAGCACACAAAAAATAAACAAATAAACAAGCAAAGAAAGAAAGAAATAAATAAATAACAGTTAGTCCTAATATTAGTATAGACAACATGATGAAATTTCCCCCTAGAAAATAGGTGACAACTTAACAAACAAACAAGACAGGGGGAAAGAAGAAAAAGAAGGGGGTGACTAAGTTATCTCCATATGCACTAGGCAAGTGGATGTTTCCTACATAGTTCCATAGACATAATATCCAACAAAAACTTTAGACCGAATGTAGTTCTCCTAGGAAATAGGAAGACAATGATAACTAATGAAAAACACATAATGGATGTGACAGAAGAATAGGAATGGTATTGAAAAACATCAAGTACATGGGAGAAAAAGATAAAAAGGTTTGGGGAAACTAAGTGACAAATGATTTACTTGTGATTTAGTAAGGATTTACATAATCCTTAAGGCAAAGAAATGGTCAATGTTTTGGGTTTTTTTCTAAATGATTTTCTACTATTTTAAAAAATTTTGAGTATCTCAACTCAATCAAGATGTACAAAACACTAAATGATCCAAGCTCATAAAATGATAAGAGCATTACTTAAGTTTCTCATAAAATAGCTAGATCATGGCTTAGGTTACTGACAAAATGGTGAGATCATGACTTAGGTTGCTTGCAAAAAGTGAGAGTGTGGTTGAAGCTACTCAAAAAATGATGAGAGCATGGCTTGGGGTGATTGAGTTAACCTCAAAAATTATCGAGCATTACCTACATAGTCCCAAGATGGGAGTTCAAGTCACTATAGTTCTACCTTACAACAGAGGAATATGACTAGTGTAACAACTAATTCAAACAAAACAAACATAGTTGGTATAAATTCATAGTATGGAATAGAAAATAGATATTTGGTATATCAAAGTACCATAAACAAGTGTTATCCCTAGTTTGCCCATAGGTGATTATAACTAAGAAACAATGGCATAGGTCAATGATATTGATTTGCCCATAGGTAGTTATAATTAGTAACAAGATTAGTGAGACACTAATTTACCCATAGGTGGTTATAATTAGAAATACTTGGTATAGAAAATGGAACAAGAAATGAAGGATGTAACTACCAAAATTCTATCTTACCATGATAAAATATTGTCTCTATCTGGAATTTTTGAAACAACTACTAAAAATGGTATGAATCCTCTTGCTAAAAATGATGGTGGAACCAAATGGAATAAAACCAAGGTCAAAGGGCTAAGTAGGGAGGGATAAATCAACTTGGCTAATGGAGAAGGTATGGTAAAATGGATACATGATAAGAAAAAGTGATAGGTTGGTAGGATGATAGGATGGTAAAATGGTTTAGTACAAAGAAGAATATTAATAAAATGATATAACTTGAAATGGTCCTTATAGGCAATACACCAAGTCACTCAAGTGTAGTACCACTTAAGGTGGATAATGTTCATTGATTCATCAATTTTGTGTCTATCTAGTGTGGAAAAATTAGATGCTCCTATTTCATAGTTTGTCATAATGATGAAAGGACCAACCCTTTTGGGTTTGAACTTAACTTTATACTTCTTTTTTACCATGGTATTCTTTTGGTTATCTTTAAGGACAAGATCACCAAGTTAAAATTCTCTATGTTTCATGTGTTGATTTTTGTGGCCTTAAAGTTAGTTTTGATAGGATTGGATGTTTTTCATGACATCCACGTGTTTCTAATTAAGTAACTATAACTCTTGCAGGTGAGCTACTTGATAGTCATTATCATCTAGGACATGCTTGAAAGAGATGCGTAGAGAAGGCAACTTGACCTCAGTACCATAAACAAGTGAGTATAAAGTGGATCTTATGGGTGTACAGTGTTTGGTATGGTATGCCCAAAGGGCATGAAATATTTGAAGGTGTCAGTCATAACCAACGTTGTTAACAATCTTTTTGAAAAAGTTGATAATAGTTTTATTTGATGCTTTGGCCTAACCATTACCTTGAGGGTAATATGTCATAAAAAAGTGTTGTGTGATTTATTTAGCACATAGATTTTTGACATACTTTTTATTAAATGATCCTCCATTATTATATATAATGATAGAAGGGATACCATAGGAGCAAATGATATGGTTGAAAATAAACATGCAAATTTACTTTTCAGTCATGCAAGTGTGGGGTATAGCTTCAACCCACTTAGTGAAATATTCGATGGAAATAAAGATATGATTATGGCCATTAGATGAGGTGGGATTGATATTCCCAATGAGGTCAAGGCCCCATATATAAAATGGCCATGGTGTCAATATTGGTTTCAGATTCTTGGTTTGGGCATGAATTAGAATGGCATGTTGTTGACACTTGTCATACTTCTTCACATATGTAGCTATATCTACATACATCATGGGCCAATAATAACTAGTATGAAAGATATTTTTATATAAGATTGTTCCACTAGTGTGGGATCCACATATTCTTTTATTAACTTCCAATAATGCTAGTGTAGATTCTACCAAAGTTAAACAATGAAATAGAGTTCTATCAAAATTATAGTGGTAAAGGGTTGATCTAAGTAAGGTATAATGAGTGGTTTGGTAGATGAAGGATTTGGATTGCTTTCAAAATAGGATTGGTAATATAATTTTGTCATGAAGGTGGTTGTAAAGGTCTAAGTAATAGATAGAGATAGGACCAATAATATCATAAATCATTGTGATAGTTGAAGGTTCATGAGTTGATGCTAGAAATTCTCAATGAGGAATTGATACTCTTTAGTTGTGTCTATTTGGTGAATCAAAGATACAATAGTAGCCATAAAATTTGTAGTTCTATTACTTTCCCTTGGTATATGTTCAAATTGGACATCAACAATCTACCATTTGAGAGTGTTGACTATGGCCTTTTATGGCACCAACTTGTCATCTTTGGTCTGAAAGTTATCTATAACGTGATTGATGATTAATTGAGAATCATCATAAACATTGAGATGAGATATGTTCCATTGTACCACTTGTCAAAGTCATATAACAAGTGATTCATATTTGACCATGTTTTTGGTATAAATAAAGTTGATCCTAAATGATTTAGGGATTAGATCCCCATGTGGTGTAATAAATAAAAGACCTACCCCTAATTAATGTGTACTAAATGATCCATCAAAATATAGCTTCCAGTGTTGATCCTCAAGAGATGTGTCAATGATGGTCAATATGGATTCACCAAGAAATTGGAATGTGACTGACTTTATATTAACAAGGGGTGCTTCAGTAAGTTGATCTACAAGAACTTTCCCCTTAATGGATTTTTGGTTGACATAGTTGATGTCAAACTCACCGAGAAACATGATCCACCTTGCCATATGACCTTGTAAATTTATTTTAGATAGTAAATAATTGAGTGGATATAATTTTTAAATAATCATGGTCTTATTATTTAACATGTAATGACATAGTTTTTGAGCTATTGAGACCATGGCTAAACATAATTTTTCAATAAGCATATAATTGCATTCATACATGACTAGTATATGGATTAAATAGTACATGACATACTCTTTTCCATTATCATCCTGTTGAGATAAAAGTGCCCCTAGGGAATTATTAGTAGTGGATAGATACAATAATAATGTATTTCTTGTCATAGGAGGCAACAAAATAGGTAGATTCACTAGATAGACCTTTAGCTGCTAAAAAGTTGTCTAGTAGTGATCATCCTAGTGCAATGTGACTCCCTTCTTTAGAAGATGCATAAAAGGATGGAATTTTTTGACAAATTATGATATGAAGCATCAGATAGATTATGTATTACCCTAAAAACTATGGAGCTACTTGAAATTAGTCAGTGGTGGCATCTTTGTTATGAATTAGACTTTAGCTAGATCAACTTCAATGCCTTGATGAGACATAATGAATCCAAGAAATTTGCCTGAAGTGAATCCAAAGACACACTTCTTAGGATTAAGTTTGACTTTATACTCATGCAATATTTCAAATATTCTATGTAGCACTATTGTATGATTGATTGGTCTTTGATTTACCAAGAATATTATCAACATAGTCTTCAACAATGTCATGCATCATATCATGATATATGATGGTCATGGATCTTTGATAGGTGGCCCCTAAAATTTTAAGACAAAATGGCATAACCTAATAATATAATGTTCCCCATGGAGTGGTGAACATTGTCTTGTATTGGTCTTATGGTGTTATTCTAATCTAGTTGTACCCTGAAAAGCCATCCATTAATGAAAGTATTTCGTAACCCATTATGGATTCGATGATCATGTCAATATTTGGTAATGGAAAATCATCCTTAGGTTTAGATTTGTTTATATTATGGAAGTTAGTACAAATTTTTATTCCTTCAATCTTTTTACTAATTGGCACAACATTGAAGATCCACTCTAAATAGTCAATTGACTAAATACATCCTGTTTCTAAGAGTTTTTCCAACTCTTTCTTCACTAATATAGCAATGCAAGGATGCATTTTACACAAATTTTATTTCATTGTTTTGGCATCAGGATTTAGAACAAGGTGGTGTGGAACCAAGGTAGGGTCCAAAATTGGCATGTTAGAATATGTCCATGAAAATATGTTAATAAACTCCCTCAAAAGGGCTATAAGGACTTCATGCTCCTTCTCAGTAAGGGATGTGCCTAGATTAATCCACTTTGGGTCATCTAAGAACCCAATATTCACCTTTTTATCCTCTACTATAAGGGTTGAACTATATTCAAGGATAATGGGTAAATATTTGAACTAATTTTTAACAATAGATTCCTATGTTAGGACTCACTCTTCGAGTTCCCCTAGGCATGATGAATCAAAGTCCTCTAATGGGAGGTTTGGCTATGTAAAAAAAAAATTGGAAACCCCTAAATGATTTGATCAAAATCTTGTTTTTCTTCAAAACTAAATTAAGACTCAAAAACAAGTTCATTGTCAGTGGTCTTCTGAGTTATGCTTGAGCAAGGTTGAACACCCCCATCTAATAGCACTTGAAATAGGTTTTCACCATTGGACTGGACTTTTTATTTACTTTTTCCTTGGTTAGAAAGTACCTGAAAAAAGTTTTCACTTTAAGACCTCAATGTTATATTTATTTGATTTTGGATAAGGGTGTTCACCTACTCTCCAAAATAGGCTTTAGTAACCAACTTGATTGAGAACCTTGATTTATGGTCCCCCAATGGAACATTGTCTCTAACGCCCAAAAAATCACAAAAATCTTCATCATTTTGAAACTCATCAATCAAAATTATGGATTATTGTTAGTCCCATTATATTAGTTAGGGATAATATAATGGTAGTGGGTTGTGATGAATGACTCGTATAAGGGTACAAAAAAAATGAGGGTTAAATAGGTTGGTCTCAAATAGGTCATCAAAAAGGTTATGATTAGAATCTGCTTCACTATCAACATCATCATCACTAGTAGATGGTGATGAAACATGATTAATGTACATGGGGTCACCCCCAGGTGGTTTAAATCCAAGTCCATAGGGCCCTTTATATTTAGTCATGGAAATTAGCTCAAGTGTTCCTTATTGATTTGGTCCAAGACCTCCTCCTTCATAGTCTTGATTTTTCTTGATCTTATTAGGAATATGATACTTTGTATTCTCATAACAATCAACCTACTTGTCATTATATAACCATGATTTATCTCCTTTAAGAATCTCCTATTCTAGGCTAGATTCTGGTATAAACATGATAGGTCCTAGACTATACTTTTTACCTTTGCCCTTTTGTTGCCATTCTAGATGAAGTGGCTTATCTTTAGGTATTCCAAAGGACTTTAGGTTCTATTGAAGGTTTGAAATGTGAAAGGTATCATAGGTCAAATACTCTCCTGGGACATTAGGTGAGATGGTATAATGATTGGATATCTTAGAAGGTGGCATGTGAGAAAATAAATTAAGGGTATTAGGATCAATGCAATTATCCTCTAACAACTCAAGGAGTATTGCATTTCCCTTATCCTACTTGGACACTAGATTCATGTCAAAATGATAGTTATAACTCTTGAACTTAGCCTCTAGGTGTTTTAATGCTCGTAGGGATGCAAATATCCTACTATATAAACTTCCATTCCTAAATGGGAGAACTTGATACATTGGTGTAACATCGATGGGACTACATGAATTTCATGTAACCAAGGTCTTCCCAAAAGCATATTGTGTGACAAATCAAGATCTAGAACATGGAAAAATGTATCATGGGTTAAAGGCCCAAGGATAAATGGTAAATAGATGGTGCCTTTTGATTCTCATTCTTCATTGTCATAGGCTTTGATGGTTATTATTTCTACTTGAATATGTACCATTATGTACCTGATAAGATTGATGAGCTTTATAGACACTATGTTTAGACCTGATCCATCGTCTACAAGGACATGTTTCACTTTGTGCCACTTTATGAAAACTTTTATGTATAATGGATTATTATGTTGTGGACCAAGGGATGACATATCCATTTGGTTGAAAGTGACTTATTGGGCTGAAGCTATGTGTCTAACCAAAGCTTGGAATTTGTCAAGGGATATGTCACTTAAAACCATAGATTGGATAAGTAACCCATTTAAGATGTTTTTATGGATGGTTAATGTATGAAACAATCTAAACTAGAGATATATATTGGATTTTTTTTATAATTATTCCATAATGTCAAACTTCTTTTCTTGGTCAATGTTAAATGACTTGTTCCAAGGTATAATGGTTGGTTGGGTGATGGGTGAAGTGGTAGATGGATGTGGGCTTGGGATGGTAATATTTGACCTACATTACATAATTAGGATTAGATATAGGGCCATGATTTCTAAAAAATGATGGTGATGGTGGGGGACCAAATAGGATAAGTCTCAGTTATTAGTGCACTTGTAAGTGGTCATAAGGTAATGATGAGTTATCGGTATAGGGTCCAAATTAGTAATCCCTACTTACTGGTATGCCTATATGCAGTCCTAGGTCAAAGAAGGACTATTAATGTGAGTTGGTGGTTTGGAATGATTTATCAAAGGTCTTTATTGATTAACATTTAGTCTTGGATTGATGATATGGTGTTAACATGACCTCTTACAATACGACCTATAAATTTGTTGTAGTTATGTGAAACTACATGGCAGGTCTATTGGTTGTTTCCATTTTAACCTTAGTTTTGTCCATTGTTTAAATGTTGTTGGTTTTTCTATTGGTGATTCTATTGATTTTATCGGTTAGGCCTTGGTTGTTAAAACTATTGTTGTTGGTGTTACACTAGCTGGTGTTGTTGTTATTGCTATTATTGATACTATGGTTGGTTGTTGTGTTTTTGAAAAAGGTTTTGATAGATTCCAAGGTTTAGATTAGAAGTGGAAGACCCACCATTTAATTCTATCTCCCTATTCTCCAACATATTTTGAATCAAATGTTTAATTTGCATACAATGGCATAAATTATGTATGTTAACCAGATGATATTCACAAAATTAATTTTGGTGGTACCAATCAGGATAAGAAATACCGTCAAGATAATTTTTTGGTATAGGCTAGATAATCAAATTAGTGGTAGAGAGCTTATGAAACATATATTTAATAGGTTCTCTAAGATCACTAAAAACATGATGAGTGGGCACTATTCTCCTTGAAGGAGGGGATTGTACTGGCAAAGGTTGTTGTATTTATTGTACGAGCCTAGGATGCTATGCTTGATACATTTAATGAAAAGGTTATGGGTTAGGTGTAATTTACATACATTTCATAGGCTAAATAGATAGTGTTTACACCATTTAGACATGTCTTGAATCTGTTAATCCATTTCCAATAACATTTTTGTTGTGGTTGATTTATTTTGGTCTATCATTGTTATTGGCCTGTGTCAGTCGAGATTCTTATGCTTGGACTTGATGTTGGTTTTGGTCATTTCCTTGATTGGTACCTTGATTTTGATTTGATGAAGTAATATTGATGATCCATTTGTTAATAAGGGATTACTCAATCAAAAAACCCTTGTCAATGATATCTTTAAAGGTATGCACACACTATAGCTCCAGATGAGAGGATATTTCATTAAGAAATTTTTTGGTAAACTATGAGTGAATTATATTGCAAGGGCTATCCATCACTGTAGATCACTTTCAAAACTTTCACTAGCCTTTTTCTTATCTTGTGTCTAGTTGACCAATGAAATCTCATGCTCGAGACTATATGAGAAATGTTGCACAAACTTGTTTGAAAGATCATCAAAATTTGACATTGAATTCTTAGGTAACTTCAAGAACCACTCCAAGGCTTATCCTACTAGAATAATTGGGAATAATAACAAAATGTATATGTTGTTATATGCGACTAGATAACATCAAAAAAAAAAAATTGGTCAAATGAGCCTTGGGGTCATCTTTCCTCTTGTATTTATCAAATTTTGGTGATTCGTATCCTAGAGAAAATGGTATCTATAGGTACTCCATGTTAAATAGATAAGAACACATGTCATCCAAATTAAAAATTTTGGTTTGTTTCCAAAATTGGATGGCAATAATCATATCCTTCATCTCTTGCAATTTTTAGACTAAGAAACTAGAGGTAACATTGGTTTGAGGTGGAATATTGGCTTGAGTAGATGGTTGAGTGGTCACAAGTGGAACACTTTTATTGGGGTATGATGGAGGTATTTAATAGGGTATGATGATTTGGTTGGTAAATGGACCAAGTATACACATGCATGGATTAAATGTGATTATTTAAAATATATTTATGGTTGTGTAATATTCTAGTTGGGGTTCTGTATATGGGCTTGATTTTGAGGATTTTGAGGTTGGGATGGAGGAATATAACTATAATATGCCTTTTGGGGTTGAATAGAGACTTTTTTTTGAGGGGGTAGTTGTGAACCAAGACCCTATCTTTAAATTAATGGCATGTTTTGTATAAAAGGCAAAGGTTGCCTGATCAATACTTGAGGAACATTAGAACCTCTTTGTTATGTGAATCCTAGTTGGGAAGTGGATGCATGTTAGAGATTCAAAATTTATTATTGACCAATAGTTTTATGATATTTATTATACACCATTTATATTTGAATTGGTATATTGGTCTGTGAACAAAGAGGTATGTTCAATATTACTTGGTGAGGTGGAACATTGGTTGCCCCTTATTGAGGTGGTAATATGTTTTACCTTTGATGCATTAGTATGTTTGATTGTGCTTACTATTATGAAACACTACTCATTACATATTAGGGAGGATTAGGATTTATCACATTCTATCAATTGAGGCATGGCATTAGCTATTGGCTGGCTACCTAACCCTATTGGTTGATCACTTGAAGAAGTAGTTGGTTGAGGATTAGTGGTAGTATTTTTTGAGGTTAGGATGAAAAAAATCCTACTCCTTGATTTATATAACCACTTATGGTGTTAAATAAAGGTATACTTATTTTTTTATTATTTATTTATGTACTTACACCATTTTTGTTTGGATTAGATATTTCTTGCACATTGTCCACTACATTTTGCTCAGTACTCTATGTAGAAGCAGAAGACACTTCTTCGATGGTTGGCATATGAAACAAGTCATTGATAATTTTTTTTGTGTGAATGGGTATACACTTTGATTTTCTTAACCATTTAATTCTATTAACACTCCTATTGAAGTAACTAAATCTATGAGAGGCCTATTTGACATGGTTATCTAATTAAAATTATGTACTAGGTTCAAGTAAGTTTGGTATGCTATTTGAATTTAGATAAAGTGATATTCCATGGGGTCTTTACCTTTTAAAAGCATACTAGGGTCCTAATATGTCATTAGGGTTAAAGCTAAAAGATTTATAGAAGAAACCTGTTGACTAGATAGTATGTTATGAGGCATTTTTACTAGACTTGGCAAATTCTCATGGGGGAATTCTATCAAAAACATATCCCATACTTATATATCTCTAACCAAAATATCATATTTATTTTCCAATAAGTGATACTCAAACTAATAAAGATCATATTTTGATAGTGAAATAACTATTATGGTTGTTAAGGAAATGGTTCTTTAACTATAGGTACTATAGCTAGGTATTGCTCTGTTGTCTCATGATCTAAACCTGAGTATGGAGGTATGTTAACCAAATAATGAGCTTATGGGTCCTAGTTTTATGCCAATTTTTGAGTGTTATAATATGGATAAGGATCCACCTCATAAGCAACATTGTCTGCATAGGGGTCTTGAACCATTTCTTATTATGTGACTACATACTAAATATTGGATTGTGCATGAGGCCACTACGAGTATAGGAAGACATGTTAGGATCCATAGTAAATGATTTTAAGCAAAAAGGAATAGAGTTATATAAACTCTAAAAAAGTGACACCTAAAAAGAGGTTCAAACTTGATCTAACCTAGTCAAAAGGATGGTTATGTATACTCAAAAATATTAATACAATGATTGATGATAAAATAAGATAACATCAAATGTCCAACATTACACGTCTCACACAAAAAGGTCAAGTAGATGGACCCAAAATAAAAATGCCATATTCTAGGATCAAAGTCTTTCAAATGAGTCTTATCTAGGAAAAACAAATTTTTTTAGGACTTTTGGCCAAATGGCATCAAAAGATAGACTTTGAAATAAGATGAGATATTTAATCTAATAGATTTGAAACACTTATAACAAAAACTAGGCCTTTGACTCTTGGACATAAAATTGATCAATAGGTATGAGGTATGAAATAAAATTCACTTGGAGATAGTTTATTTTCTCTCAAATAATAACACAAACTAGATTCATTTAACCAAGAAACTAGACAAAGGTGAACAATGTAACTACACTAGACAAAGGCTCACAAAGAAAACTAGAATTGGTTTAAAATTTTGGAAAAACTTGGACTCTATGCAAATAGGCCCATGAAATAAACATCAAAATAATTTGAGCAACGTAACAATGCTAAAATGCTCAAAATGTGTGACAAATGTTTGCTTCAAGACTCTAAATCAAAATTGTTTTGACAAATTTTTGGCATCATAACACTACTCTCCTCAACTCAAATGACACACACACATAAAGTTTGAAAAATATCTAAGGAAAAACTATGGCATCAAATGGACTCAAGAAAAATTGTAAAATAAGATGGGTAGTACAAAATGTAGCCTAAGACTCAAAGTGTAAGTGATATACAAGATGACTTGATTCCTACCAAATGAGGATAATGATTATGAGTTTAAAAATGACCCTTAATTTGAAGTGAAATTGAACTAAAGTTCCCTTAAGTTTAGTGAAAATGGTGAACCCAATTAACACATCAACCTTATGAACTTATAAAGGTGCAATTTCAAATTTATATTATCAATGAAGGACTTAAAAAAATATGGAAAAAATTCTAGACTCAAATGGGCAGCATAACTTCACCAAAAATGGAAGATATAACACAAAGTTTATGATAAGTTTTTGAAGAAGTAAAAAAGATGATTTTCACTTGAACAACATAATGCCTCCTTGTTCAAGAAATGGTGGATAATGTGTATAGTTATGTAACCTTTTATTAACAAATAGTTTTGACTCCAAACAAGACCAAGTAATCTAAGACAAAGATAAATCAACTAATTAATCATCTTAAGCCCTAAACTAGAAAGGTGTGGTAAAGTAGAGTTAATTAAACTAATTAATTTTTGAATGTCTAGATGGATCAAATGCATACAACTTTCATGTTAACATACAAAAGAAGCACATCTCATTTGGGTCCACATCATATAGCTTGTTGTAAAAAGGTCTTGTCCTTTTTACAACCTTTACATCCATCACTCACCTAGTATACTTCAATGTCCAACATGTTAAAATGTCTTGGGCTTAGCCTCTACTAATGGAGATGGTTTAACTACTCAAACCATCATCGCAATGAGGGTATCCCAATTTAGATACCCCCTAGAGAGAGGGGTTGAAGACAATGTTAGAAGATGAATTCTTGGGTTAAGGCTTCCTTATAGAACTTATGGGAGGTAATGAAGTCCCCCTCACAAGCCAAGATGCAATAAAAAAATTAAGTAAAAGATCTTATGGTTGTTTCTAGATCACCCAAGCCATGCAAGTTTTGGGGAGATCATTCACAATATATATTTTATGCCTTTAGACTAAGGTAATTTGTAATTAGGATGGTGCTTTTGATCACACAATTTATCTATAGGCAATGGGTGGGAGAGCATATACGCATAACTTCCTCTTTGCACAAATAAATTCTAAGTAAACAATGATAAACAACTTAAAAAAACTTTAAAGTGAGTAAAATTTTAAAGCACTAAATGAAAGGCCTGGTGGTGTTCTTTGTCCCCTTAACCTTAATTTGTAAAATTTTATAAAAATAACGATGAAAAATAATCAAATAAACACCCTAAGTTTTTGTTTAAGCACCAAATTCAAGATTATTAATTAGTTTTAAGCATTCTAAAATAGGTTAAAAAGACTAGATTAAGATTATTTTGATCACTTTTTATTTAGGCCCTACAAGGAAATAGTTAAATTTTGTTTAGCCTTGAAGTAATTTTTCAAATAAAGTAAGTAACTTTACAAACTTAGCTCTCAAATTCACATAATGCAATCCTATAACTCCACAATCTAATACCAAAACTATGTAAAACCATGACTGGTTAACATAGTATAACAAATCATGGGTTAGTCAATAAAAATTTAAAATATCATTACTATAATATATAATATCATAATTAACATATAAAACCTATAACTTAGAGAGTTGATGTATTGTTGCTTAACCCTAATGGCCTAGGCTAACCACTAGTGGTTTAACTACAATACTATGACTCAAACCAATAATTAGCAACTAGTAAAATCATGGTATTACATAGAGAGTTATGTTATTGTCACTTAAACCCAATGGTCTAGGCTAACCAGTAGTCATTTAACTACAATTCCATGACTCAAACTGACTATATTACAACTATCAAAATCATGGTATTGCAATATCATGACTATCGAGTCATGATATTGCAATATCTCAACTTGTGAAATTGTGGTATTGCAATATCTCTAATATCAAATAGAGATAATGAAATATCATAAATTGACCTGTAGATAGAGAAAATATTAGTCTAAAAACACAATTAAGATGTAATATCATGACTAAAAGACAAAATCAGGACTATGTTAGTTGAGGGATTATGGTCTAGAGGATAAAATTGTAACTCCACAGTGACAAAACTATGACTTCCAAGAAACATATTTTTACTCAATTTTTTAAATCCTTTTGCTCGTACACTCTAAGATTCTACATGAAAATGGTTGGTAGGTTACTTTTAGGAGCTATTTGATCAAATTTATGGGGTTAGGTATCACTAGGTGTGTCATTATGTGAACTAGGAATTTGACTCAAGAGAGGGGGTTAGATCAAGTGTTAGTTCAAAATGAAATCAAGATGAAAAGAACACACTAAAAAACATGACATATCTAAGCCTAGACACTAGGGGAGCTTAGTAAAAAACATACATATGAAAGCAACAACTAAAATATGAATGAAACCTTACTTCACCTTCCTTGGAGCTTCCAAATGGTGTGTAGAGTGGCTTGCTCAGATTGTGCATCAAAGAGTCTTCATCAATGGAGTTGTTTGGCTCCTTATCTCTTTGGCACCTTTGGCTTATGATGGATTTGGCTTGTGAAGATTCTCTCAATAATTAGACATAATAACACTGTATCCAATGGATTTTGACATCATTTAAGTATTATAACTCTAAACCAAGAAAGATTAAAATTATGGTTATGAGGCCTTGTATTTATAGATTTTTGCAAATGATCAAAATGAAATTTAACCATCCATCTCAAGATGAAGTGTGTGTCTAAGAATCCATTAAATTTTAGATGATAAAATTAATAAATTCCCTCATAAATATTTGGGATAGGGAGGCATTATATAGGTATGGGAGGGATTAATCAAATATTTTATGCATTTATTGCCTAGAGATGCCTTCCCAAAAAAATGATGTCACTTGATGATGCAAAAATTCATAATCAATTTCCAAAAAGAAATATTCAACAATTTCCTTGGAAAATTAACTTAATATCTTGATTCAAATTAATTAGCCTTAAACATGATTTATCATTTTTTGTGTAAATCTTGGTAATTGGTGCATAAATTAATCAAACTAGTCAAAATGTCATATTATTGGCTCAAATTTTGATTGGATTAGAATTGAAAGGCGATGTTAGATGCATATAAATTTTATCCAATTTAGTATGTTGTCGACACAAAATAATAAAGGCATGTGTCTCATGAAATAAATTTGATAGA
This sequence comes from Torreya grandis, assembly GCA_037957365.1. NCBI lineage: Eukaryota > Viridiplantae > Streptophyta > Pinopsida > Cupressales > Taxaceae > Torreya > Torreya grandis. The sequence continues at coordinate 3,453,224 of JARHVA010000175.1, forward strand.
AAAGAGCAATCTAGAGTACTTAAGTGTGAAAATGTCATTTTGACTCAAAATGATCTAATCAAATTTTGTTATCTCCTAAATGGGATAACGGTTCTAATGCATCTCATAAAATGCATTTCCCCATTTAGGGATACATTGGCCAAAATTGACACTTGTATATGATAGGTTCACATTATTTAGCATGTCTTAGTGTTTTTATCCCAAATTATGATTTTTGGTAGAAATTGGTCTAAAGTTTGGTTGGAGGTTATTGGTGGCCAATTTTAGGTGTCTACACTAACAACTTGATTTACTTATAGTTTAGAATATAATAGTTGTACCTTATTTTGTAACCTCTTTTGGTATTTGAGAAGTAGATGCTTGAATAACCATGGAAGATGTTTCTCCTTCCATTGATCTCTTCTTAGACCTTGTATTGTATGCTACTAGATTCCCTCCCTTGTTTACTACTTTATATTGATTTATTCCAGAAAAATTAATCTCTTGATATTCAATAAAGTAGACTTAGTTGTCACCTATTCATGAGCTTCCTCCCATTTTGGGGTTAATTCCACTTATTATTCTTAAAGTACTGATGCACTTCAAACCATTAAAACTTGACTAAGAACTCCATTTTGATAATCATTTTGAGTGTGGGTCTAGTTACATTGGTAATGTACACTAGATTTTAGATCCAAGCTATATTACTAATTCTAATAATAAAAACCTAAAAATTAATCACACCAATAGGAATGGATAAAAGAGGTAAATCAGCATAATAAGAACATTCTTACCATCATTTTTACCTATTTATGGCTCCACTCCAAGATTTACAAATGGATTGTTTGATGTCCAAAAATTTTAATTTTGGATTGCTTACTAAGTGTTAGCAATGTCTTCCAAATAGTTGGATGAGATCAATAGTAGATATGGATGGATGTAAGAGGATTTTGGATGCAAGATAGTGGCAATATGATGTATCTGTGGATTTACAAGTTAGTTTGAGGGTGGAGGGAGAGTTTTTTTAAATAGGCATGGAGGGAGAGATTAATGGCTCATATTTAAAGTTGGGCCATTGATATCAAGGGCTAGGGATTTTCCATGGAATTTTTAATTCCATGGAGATCTCTAGAATTAGAGATTTATAGATAAGGGAACTAGACTTAGGAAGATTTCTAGAATCTTCCAATTCTAAAAATATCCCTATATGTTTTAGGGTTTTATGTAAGTCTAAGATAGGTGGTTGTTGGGTAGGTAGATTATTTTGGAATTTTAAATTGACTAGTTGGCTTAGGGAGTAGGTTAGTGGGTAATAGGTTGTATTAGGGGTTTTAATGAGAGTATTAATTGATTTTAGGATGGGGTAAAAGTTTATAGGATATGGGAATGGGATTTGTGTTATTAGTCCATTACTTAATTTAACTAGGAATTATAGAAATTAGACTAAATTAGCGAGAGTTTGCATAATTGGTATAATTAGTGGGTGAGCATAATTTAGTGTATATAGGAAATACCATTCATAATATTTAACTAAGTTATTTTGAATAAGAAGAATAGCCTTGGAAGATCTTAAAACAACTAGTTTTTGGGTGTTTAAAGGCATAATATAATCTATTTAACCTTGTTCTTGGGTATTAATTTAATAAAGCTACCTATTAGGCTAATATGCTTAATTAAAAGGTTGATAAGGTCTACCATGATAAGTTTTATTCATTTTTAAAGCCACCAATTCAAACCCAGAAATTTGTGTCAAGTTTTTGACTTCATGTGATTCATTATAAGAGGTAATAGGTAGAGTTGGTTGGTTGTTTATTCTGGTGAGAGGTGCCAAAGTGGGTCAATTAGGTGGAGGTTTAGGAAAAAGAGGAATTGGTGATCTAGGAGATATTTTTACAACTTGGATTACGCATTTTTTAGATCTTATAACTATCTCATTAGAATTGTTAAAATGGTTCCCCCCATGGATTGAATCATAAAAACCACATCACTATTCAAGGCTCTCAAATAATATAGGATTACAATGCTTGGAGAAGGCTTGAATAGAGATGGAATCATATTCCAAGTCTTGTGAAATCTAAAATTGATGTCTACCATGAATTCATGAGGAGCTCTTTTAATAGTGATAAGTTATTCCATCAAAGTTAAATGATCACTTTTGTCATCAAACTATTTGTAAAGCTTCTCTTTAAGTTAATCCTAGTTATGTATTGAATTTGGTTGCAATCCCTTATACCATTGAAGTGAATTTTATTTAAGGTGAGTGGTAAGGAGTCTCATAGATACATTGTTTGATTCAATGTTATGAACTGATCATATGTTAGCAATGTATTGAATGTGTTTTATGGGGGTAATGTAATTTTAACTAATGAAATAAGGTATACATTTTAGGGATTCTATTGTAATTTCATCACATTGAGTAAGGGAAAGAGGAATACCTCCATTGAAGGTGATAAATATATGATTTCTTTGTTGAGCCATGTAAGGAATATGAACTAGCCTCTCTCTTGGCTTAGAAAACCTACCAAAAAGAGGTGTGGATTTTGAATTGAATGAGGTAACCTATACCTTATATTTATTATTCTTGGTGGAGATAAAGTTAATTCAAAAATTAGAAAATTGATAACTCTTACCTCTTGAAGATTTTATCTCCACTCTTGGAATAAAAAGATATGACTGATTTGAAACTAGGAACTTGTGAAGTCACTAGCTACTTGTAGAATATCTTAAAAAATTACAAATTGATAAGAATATCACCAAATTTCTTAGATAAAACTCTTGACTCAATGGAATTAAGTATCACACCAGGCATGCCAAAAACTATTATTAGACAAAACTTGCACCCATTTGATTAGTAAGATGACTCAGTGTAATAATAGGAACATCCCCAACGCTTGGGACCTTATCTCTTTGAGATTAACCTCTAGATAAGGCCAACCCTTGCCTAAATTGAGTACATCTCATGCAAAATTAGATTTTATGCCTAAAACACTACTTAAAAGGGACTATTTATAGCCTTAACTAAGTATCTCATCATAGAACAAGGATAAAATTAAACTAAAAATATAAAGTGGTGATGTGCCAATATTTAAATGACTCAAATTAATTTAATAAGCATTAGACAAATTTTAAAACTAATAAAAACTTGTCCACATAATATTCAACTCACACACCTTTCACATAAGTACTTTGCATAAAGGTTCAAAGTCTAACACAACATCAACAAGGGTCAGAATTGAACTTGAAAAGGCCCAACTGATGAGAATCAATAGTTAATTCTTCATTAAATTGATTATAAACAACATACAATATATAAAATAAAGTGATGTACTTTTTCATGAAGGTAAGAATCATTAGATAACATTTCAAGGGAAAAATTAAATCCCTAAGCAAAGATCAATAACATGAATGTTATACCAAACATGTAAGAAATTTGAAGAAAGGTAGTATCAGTTCTCTATTAATATCAAGGCTAAATTCTATGTACAATCTTCAAATGAGTAGAATCTTGTTACACCAAAGTAGAGGGTTCCTTTTTCAATCATTTTATAGTCATATATATAAATAAAAATTTAATGTGAGAATAAGACAACAATAACTTCCTCAACTACCTCCATAAACTCAGGCCTTTATAGGAAAAGAGAATAAGAAGTTGAAAACATTAAGCCCTTTCAATGCCTTAGACTTGTTCCATGGAGACTGGTTGGTTGTTTGGCATAATGGAGGATACAATCATCCTATATTCACTACATTTTTCTCATAAAACATTATATTTTGATGCTCCTTGGTTTATGACTTGGTACTCTTGTTTGAGAAACTCCTATAAAGGCTCTAAACTCGCTACTTTTATCTTGAACATGTGATGGTAGGAGAAAAGCTAGTAAGATTTGACTTGTTCTCCATGCTAGGATTCCTTACTAAATATCCTACACTAAAATAGGCCTAAAACTAACATAAATCACCCATATAGAGCCTTTTAACATGTTTTTCATGAATTCTAACTACCTTGAGGAGTTTTTATATCTTTAGGAGCATGTTTTTTGTTGCATTCCATGCTTTGTGGATACTTGAGATGGTTTAAAAAACCTGTATTTCCCTATTTAACATCTCAAATGCTTAATCTCTACTACTTGAAGGGTGTTTCCAATAGTTGTGTTGGTCAAGAGTGGGTTTCATATAGCCAAAAATTTCAAATGTGCATTGGATCTACACAAAACTCAGTCTGTGGAGATTTCATGATTCAAAAAATAGTCTAAATCCTTAGCAATTATTCATAAACCAAAGGAGTTAAATCCAAATACCAATGCCAAAAATTGGAATACCATAGGGGTCCAGACTTTGGATAAAATATTAGACTCCAACTACACCTATAAGGCTTGTACCATGTAGTTGAAAATGGCCTTCAAGAGCTTGTGAATGGAGTGATGGAAGAGAGAGATTTTTGAAACTTTTAGACTTTAAACTTCTTCCCATGCTTGTTTATAACATATATAATATGAAAGGACATGTATAAACAATTTATACATGAAAGTGAATTCAACAGGTCTATATAAGTCTGTTAACTCCTCTCTTTAGCATTGAAACTCAATATTGTTGGAGAGTTGTCATGATGATGTCATGGTGGTGTCTTATTGAGTGGATGAATATCCTTGATATTATATATGACAATGACAAGGTGTGAAATGTTATTTTTACTATATGACAAAGTGTGTAATGTATTTATTCTTGTATGATTAAAGGATGATTGTTTGATATTCAGAGTTTAACTGATTAGAGGTGTTCAGGGTTGAGTATGGTAATTAGAGCATGTACAAGAGGTCCCTAAGATGTTATCTTTATTTTGAGAGCTTGTGTGTATAAGTGGAATTCATATCATTTATCATAGTTTTCATATAGATACTTTGGGTTTAGTGGCAGAAAATATAAGTTGGCAGTTTGATGACATCACCATTACCATGTGGGAGTGAGTAAAGGGGAGCTAGTCATATGGTTGTGATCACTACAGTTCCTAGTTGTTATGAAACATATCTAAATAATTATTTGAAGCACAATAAAATTTATGAGGGTGAAAATTTGGATTTTCAATCAATATTTATTATTTTCTCATAGCTAAATTTGTAATTGGCCGAAAAGAGCTGAGTAAGCATGTTGATGAGGTCAGCATTCCCATGCATGGAGGTGCTAGGCTAAAATGATCATATGGCTTTGTTAATTTTTGGACCTTGTTTATTTGTGCTAATTTATAGATAATTTGATGCATTATATCAAAATTTATCCTTATACCAATTTGGGCTCCCAAGCAGATTGATTGTGTTTTCACATACTTAGCCAATTTTGTAGTATGGCAAAAAGAGTTGAGTGAGCATTTTAAAGGTGTTATATGTTTCACATGTGATTTTCTCAAGATAAAATAATCATATGGGTTTGTTAAGTTTTGATAATAGATCATTTTTATAAATTTTATTTCATGCATTGAAGTATGACAAAAGTTATGGATGATCAAAATTGGCCTCTTAGGCAGATTTGGACATGGTTGGCTCTGTGACAGAAGTTTATGAGAAGTCACTTTAATGGTGTTATATCTCACACATGCAAAAGTTCTAGGAGCAGTGTGTCACATGGTTAGATTCTCCTTTAAAAGTAGATCATCTATTTTAATTTTAAGATCCTACATTGAAGCATAGAAGTTATGGAGGATAAAAAATGGTTACTCAAGCAGAGAAGCAAGGTTCTCATAGTCATTTTTGAATGAGTTAAAGCTCAAGAAAGTTTGATGGTGCATGTTTAATCTCAGGATTAAGGATAAAATGAGATGAGGATAGGTGCATGATATTTAAAATCTAAGCAAAGGTACATGATAATGATACAATAGTGAGTGAGCATTCCTATAGTTTGATCAATGGTGAGCGTTAATCATTATTGACCTTGTTGATCCATATATATCAATGGAATATATTAAGTCAACATTTTGAGAGGACACAAGATGAGGTCAAAGTGTCTATGGTTTAATGTTTGAGTTTGGTAGTCTATGCATTAAATCTCAAACAATATCGATAGTGCGAGATTGATCCTAAGATGAGATTCCATGAGATTTGAGCATTATGTTTGAAGGTTAACTATGACCATTGCTATTCAAGTATATGAATTTTACACAAGAAAAACTAGAGATCTATATTTTGATTATATATTTTGATAGAAGATGAATTTTCTTTTTTAGTAAAAGTAAAATTATAGAAAAATTTAAGGTGCATTTGGAAATATAGATTTGAAGATCTGAAAGTGTGTATATACATAGTTATGAAGCTCCAAATTCAACTATGCTTTCATAAATTTTCAACAAGTAACCCAAGAAGGATATTTGAGCTTGTATTGATGTTGTGTTAATGTCTCATGATGTCTTAGTTATTTGGGAGTGTTTTAGACTCAATGAGGATGTTCTATGTGGACTTTAGAGGTGTGATAAATCTATCTTGAGTATGAACAATGATTAAGAATTTGACTGTGTGTTCATTCATGGTGATTGTGTACATAAGGTCTATGTTTGAGTTGCTTGAGCATATACAAAGGTGAGATAAGTTGAATATAATCATTTGAGGATGTTAAAAGGGACATAAGGTGTGGACCATGTATTTTAAATTGGTCATGTGTTCTTTTTTTTCTCAATGGAGTGCTAAAGTAGTGAATGGGTTCACATGAGACCTATAAGGACTTCAAGGACCTTATTAAAAGGTGTATTTCCTTAAGGGTGACCCATATATACTATGGCCAACCTATAAATATTGTATTGAGCCTTATATTCATATCATATATGTATTAAGGGTTAAGACATGCCTAATAGATGACCAAGGTAGTGTTGATCATGATTGCTCTATAAATAGTAAAACCAAAAATGATGGGTTCTAGACTTGGAATGTGTGAGCATTGTAACAAAGAAGAGAAGAGGTTGAGTGTGCCCAATGGTTGGGTTAATAAGTAGAGTATATTTAGGACTATGAGTATGACCTATAGGTCATGTTTCTTATGTAGAAAAGTGCTCTTGCAGGTTGAGCATGAGCAAAGAGGCCTAGAATAATCCAAAAGAATGTTTTTTATGTCTTGAGATTGAGCAAAGGATAGTTGGTGTTTGTGAGAACTTGGTGGATGGTTTAAGAGACTGATCAAAGTGTGGACAATGTGTATGACTATCTGGTCATGTTTTTGAAGTTGTGATAGATTTATTATTGTGAAGAATGCAATGAGTGTGTATATTTAAAGAGTGTGGATAGTTGGGATATGTAATGTGTCCTAATTGATATTTGTATGTTGATTCAAGTATGTAATGTGCTTTGATCAATAGGGAGTGTTATGGTAATAGAGTTGTTGCTAAGAAGTGTTGTGTGATAAAAAGGTGGCTTTGGATACATTAAGAGATTTACAATTAGAGTTATATCATTAGGTGTTGAAGACATCAACACAAAGGTAGATGTATTCTTAGGTGTTTTTATGGGTGATCAACATCTAAGGGGGTAACAACATCCTTGCAAGTTGAAACTTTCTAAAGTTTAGTTTTTATGGTAGCTTAGCTAGATAGGTGTAGTAGCTCCTTCTAGGATTATAGTCTCACTAAAACTAGGAATGGTAGTTCCTTGATTAGTAGCTTGTTGGTCTAAATTGGTTTTTATTTTTATAGGATAGTAGTCCAATTGCAGGTTCTAGTGGGTTTTATTCCCCAAGAGGGTTTCCCATGTATGTCTTGTATTATGTGTTTGATCTTGGATTGTCTTTATTGAAAATTGCTACGAATGATGGGTATGCTTCATGAATGCTTATGGTAATTGATTAAGAACTTGTAAAGATCAAAATTGAAGCTAGAACTGAATTTAAAATATCTAGGCACACTAATTCACCCCCCACCTCTTAGTGATTGTACCTATAATAATTGGTATTAGAGTGGGTCCTTTGAATGAAGATTAACATCTTGAAGTTGATCCTAAGTAGGTACAAATATGGCTAAGTAGATGAAGAAATAAAATTAACACTGTAAGGATGTGATCAAGGCACTTGAATAATAAATATGTAATTTGAATAAAGATTCCAAAAGGGATGAGAATGTTATCAATGATCTCAAGGTTAACCTAGTAGATGCAAAGACAAGTTTATGTTTAAAAGAAAAGGACATCATGTTGAATGAATAAGCTTTCCATAATAGTAGAGAAGATGACAACAAAGAAGAAAATAAGTATCAAGAAGAGATCAAGTCTATTAAAGTAAAAGCATATAGATTGAAAGACATGACCAATAAGTCAAAAATTATGAAGAGAAGATCAATATTCTTGAGGATCAATTAAGGAATACAAATGAAAATCTAAAAGCAAAAGAAGATGAGTGCAATCATCTCAAAGTTGAAATGAAGTCATTGAAAAGTGAGTATGAGCTTGTTATAGTCATGTTGGACAAGATGGAAAGGAAGCATGAGAAGCTTGCGCAATTCAAAAATAATGCAAATGTAAAAATCAATGTTAGAAGATCAGTTAGATAGCCCAATTTAATAAGGTATATTAGTTATTTTCATGGCCATTGTCATTTTTTCTATCAATATGGTCATAGGGAAAAATATTGTAGAATGATGAGCTCTAAAAATGAGTTCACATGGTGCCTTGGAAGAAGGAGCAATTGGTCTTAGAGAAAACTTAACTCAGATTAGTCAAGAGTTATGTTGAATGTTATTATTTGCTACAGTTGCAATAAAGTAAGACATATTGCATTATTCTACAAGAATAGTTTGAATAAGCATTCTACTCCTAAAGATCACTCAATGGTGTTGAGACCAAAGACTTTGAAGGATAATTATGATCAAGGTAGATTGCCTACTACTGCAAAGAAGGATTTAGATATCAAGAAGATACAAGAATGCCTAGAGGATTTATCCTCTATCCAAATAGAAAAGGAAGATCAAAATCATCATCAAGCAAAAGGTATTAATGATCTTGTTTGTATTCATATGTCATAGAGTTGGTCACTTTGATAGGTATTATAAGAACATGTTGAATAAGTTTCCAAAATAAAATAAGGGATATAGAACTCCTAGAAGGTTTGAGAAAGTGAAAACTCAGGTATGGAAATCAAAGATTATCAATGCTAATCACACTAGTCCAAAGGTTGATAAGAAAGTTGCTCTTGAAGGTTATGTTGTAAATCAGGATAAGCTCAAGGATCAAGTATGTAATATGGTTACAAAAGATAAGAAGAGTCAAACTTTGGTATGGAGACCAGAGTTAGTAAAGACTAAGCAGACTAAATCTGTTGAGTCTAAGAGTCTTGATGGATTGTTTTCCAAGGTAGAAAAAGAATTAAAAATAAAGGAAAGTTAAGAGTTTCTATAGACATCTTTTTTTGACAAGTCTGAAGCAAAGAATGTGTTAATTGTCTAGTTATAAAAGGAAAATGAAAAGTTTCCTCATGTTGAAAATAAAGAGACTAAGCTCAAGGAGAAGACAAAGGTACTGGTTATGAAAATTTCTAAGGTATGTATGGATCCAAGTGAACATATTAATGTTTTTGAGCATTTATCATCTAAATAACATCAATCAACTATGCCTAATGATGAGGTTTGAAGTTGTAAGAAAGATTCTTTAGATAAAAAGGTATGTAATGAATTTATGTTATCTCCATGTTTTTTCCATTCAATCATAGAATAAAAGGAGAATGTTGTAATGTATGAGGGAGTTGTTTATCCTAATCCAAAGAAGAAGAATAAACAAAACCTCAAATATCAAATGAGAAAGGAGGAGCTAGAATATGAGGTGTTATGGGCAAAACTATTGGTTACACATTATGGTGGAGCATTGTGGTGTAGAGGAGGTCTTTATTTATGATTATTAGGAGACTCATTTTAGTGGAGAAGAATGTTTGTATGATCAAGATGTTAAATGTAAATTAGAGAAGGCCTTTGGTTAATGGGGAGCAATAAGTTCATGAACATATTTCAGAGGTTTGTGAAGGAGCTATAAAACAAAGTTAGAATGGGTGGTTCCAGGTGGCTTAATGAGATTGATGAAAATGTTAATAAGTGTTTGGTGCTCAAAAATGTCTACGCATTTTATTTTAGTGTGCTCCAGGTGTTTTTGAGGTATGAAGGTATGCATGTGCCAATTGAGGATTTTTTAGTGTTCTCAATTTTCTTTATTTTTGGCTTAAGGGCAAGTAGGCCTAAAATGGGTTATAGGATGTATGGGTTACCAAAGGTATAAAAGATCAAATTTTGGTCTATAAGTGTGTGATGGGTGTCTCTAGGTGTGTAAGTAGTTTTAGAGGTGTGCATTAACTAGAAGGAGGTTTGTTGACCTTGCTTGTTTTAAGATTCTAGGGTTTTGGGTTATACTAGAAAAGTGGTTTTCATTATGATTCAAGATCTAAGGATTATTAATAGATCTCAATGGGACAAATGGGTGGTTAAATCAAGATTCACAAAGCATTGAAGGTTTTTTTTTCTCATATTATTCAAGTTTTTGTCAATATGGAGGGTTAAATGGCTAGTAGGTTTGTGAAAGAAGTATGTTGAAGAGGATGGTATTGGGGATGAAAATTGGTGTGTTTAAGGGGGAATATGAGAGTGATTTATATATGGATTTTTAGGTCTTGAATATGTGTCTACTAAAAATTGTGGGATCTACAAGTTTTAGGTAGGGATATAAGAAGGCTAGACATGCCTAATTTGAAGAAGAGTGATTTTTCCTTAGTTTATCCAAAAAGAGCAAGATTTGAGTATTTGAAGGTATGTTCTCAGGTTATTTTAGTACATGTTTCCTATTTTTTATAGTGTATATGTAGATTTGGTGGTCATGGAAGTGTCTTGAGAAAGAAGGCTAGTAAGCCTGCATGGTAGTTCTTCATGGTGTGTGGATATCTAAAGATACTCAGAAGGTGAAATTTCTTAGAGTTATTAGGGGGATTTCCTCTCAAATGGTTCTTGGTGAGTTACATCAGATTTATGTGGTTTTTTAAATTCTTTTTTCATTGGTTGCAATGCTTGATTGAAGAGAGTGTTGGCATGGAGTAAGAAGTAGTTGTTAAGACAAGCAGAAGTAAGATCAAGGTAAGGGGGAGTTTGTATAATCTTTATAAGATGGTCCTTTCCTATTTTGGTTGTATTTTTAGGTATTAATGATTAGTTGGTGCCCACTTTGTCATTGTGTCAAATGGGGAAAAAAAATTTGTGGAAAGTTCCTGTTAGGGAGAAAATTTTCTATTGTAGGAGTGCTTTGAAAAGAGAAAAGGTGAGCCATATATTGCTATATTGATGGGTGTTGACATCAATGGAAAAGGGGGAGATTGTTGGAGAGTTGTTATGATGATGTCATGGTGGTATCATGGAGGTGTCTTATTGAGTGGATGAAGAGCTTTGATAGTCTATATGATAATGAAAAATTGTGTAATGTGCTTGTTCTTGTATGACAAAGTATGCAATGTATTTATTCTTCTATGCTTAAAGGATGATTGGTTGATATTCATAGTTTGACTAATACTAGGTGTTTAAGGTTGAGTATGGTTATTAGATCATGTGAAATAGATCCTTAAGATGATACATTTACTTTGAGAGATTGTGTGTACAATTGGAATTCATCTGGTTGATCATAGTTTTCATCTAGACACTTTGGGTCCAGTGGCATAAAATATGAGTTAGCAGTTTAATGACATCACCATTGCCATGTGGGAGTGAGTCAAGGGGAGATGGTCAAATGGTTTTGATCATTGTATTTCATAGTTTTTATTCACTAGATCTCAAGTCATGCATTGAAGCATGGTCAAATTTATGAGGGTGCAAAGTTGGCTTCTCAGTAAAAAATCACTATTTTCCCACAGCCAAATTTGTAGTTGGATAGAAAGAGCTGAGTAGGCATGTTGATGAGGTAAACATTCACATTTATAGAGGTACTAGGAAAAAATGATCATATGGGTTTGTTCATTTTTATAACTTGTTTATTTTTTCTAATTTTTAGATCATGTGATACCATGCATCAAAATTTATGCTTATTCAAAGTTGGGCTCCCAGGTAGATTGACTATGTTTTCCCATCCTTAGCCAATTTTGCAATATGGTAAAAAGAACCAAGTGAGAATTTTGAAGGTGTTATATCTTTCATGTGTGAAGGTGTAAATTGAAATTGATCATATGGGTTTGTTTAGTTTTGAGCATAGATAATTTGTGCTAAATTTGAGTTCATGTGCTGAAGTGCAACAAAAGTTATGGATTATCAAAGTTGGCCTCTTAGGAAAATTTGGACATGGTTAGCTCTATGACAAAAGTGTATGAGAAGGCACTTTCATGGAATTATATCTCACACATGAAAGATTTTTAAGAGTAGTGTGTTACATGGTTGGATTCTCCTTTGGAAGGAGATCATTTGGTTTAAGTTTGAGATCTTGTGTCGAAACATAGAAAAATTTATTAAGGATAAAAAATGGCTACTCGAGTAGATGGTTCCCATAGTCATTTTTGAATGATTTAAAGCTCGAGCAAGATCGATGGTGCATCTTTACTCCAAGGAATGAAGATGTAGTGAGATGAGGATAGGTGCATGATGTTTAATGTCTAAGCAAAGGTACAAGATAATGATCCAATGATGAGTAGGTATTCATATAGTTTGATCAATAGTGAGCATTAATCATTATTGACCTTGTTGATTTGTAGAGATCGATGGAGTGCATTCAGTCAACATTTTAATAAGACATGAGATGAGGTCAAAGTGTTTGGTGTTTAATGTTTGAGTTTGGTGGTCTATGCATTAAATCTTAGACAAGATTAACAGTGCAAGATTGATTTTGAGCTAAGATTCCACAAGATTAGAGCATTATGTTCAAAGGTTAACTATGACCGTTGCTATTCAAATATTTGAATTTTACATAGGAAAAACCATATCTCTATATTTCAATCATATATTTTGATAGAAGACAAATTTAATCATGAATTAAAATTCAAACTTATAGAAGACTTCAAAGCACATCTATAAATATAGTTTTAAATATCTAAAAGTGTGTATAGACATAGTTATGAAGATCAAAAGTTGACTGTTTTTTCATACATTTTTTGCAAGTGATCCAAGAAGGATATTCGAGCTTGTATTGATGTTTTGTTAATGTCTCATGATGTCTTACCTATTTGGGAGTGTTTTAGACTCTATGAGGATGATTTATGTGGACTTTGGAGTGTGATAAATCTATCTTGAGTATGAATAATGCTTAATAAGTTGACTGTGTGTTCATTCATGGTGACTATGTGCATATGGTCTATGTTTGAGTTGCTTGAGCATACACAAATGTGAGCTAAGTTGACTATAATCATTTGAGGATGTCAAAAGGGACATAATAAGTGGACCCATGTATTTAAAAGTTATCCTATGTTATTTTTTTGCTAAATGGAGTGTTAATAGAGTGAATGGGTTCACATGAGACCTATAAGGACTGCAAAGGCCCTATTAAAAGGTGTAGTTCCTTAATGGTGATGCATAGATGCTATGGCCAACCTGTGAAGATGTATTGAGCCTTATATTCATATGATAGATGTATTAAGGTTTAAGACATGCCTAATGGCCATCCAAGGTAAATGTTGATCAAGATTGCTCTATAAATAGTAGAACCAAAGATGATGGATTCTAGACTTGGATATGTGTGAGCATTGAAATGAAGAAGAGAAGAGGCTAAATGTGCTTAATGGTTGGGATGATGAGTAGAGTAGATTGAAGATTGTGAGTATGACCTATAGTTCATGTTTTTGATGGTAGAATAGTGATCTTATAGGTTGACCATGAGTGAAGAGGCCTAGAGTAATCCAAAAGGATGTATTGGATGTCTTGAGATTGAGTGAAGGATTGTTGGTGTCTATGAGATCTTGGTGGCTAGTTTAAGAGACCAATCAGACTGTGGATAGTGTGTATAACCATTTGGTCATGTTATTAAAGTTGTGATATAATTTTTGCTATGAAGAATGCATTGAGTGTGTAAATTTGAAGAGTAGGGATAATTCAGATATGTATTGTGTCCTAATTGATATTTATGTGTCAATTCAAATATGTAACACACTTTGATCAATAGGGAGTGTTGTGGTGATAGAGTTATTGATGAGAAGTGTTGTGTGATAAAAAGGTGGCTTTGGATACATTAAGAGATTGACAATCAGAGTTCCATCCTCAGGTGTTGAAGACATTAGTATAAATGTGGATGAGTTCTTAGGTGTTATTGTGGGTGCTCAACATCTAAGGGGGTAGTAACCTCCTTAAAAGGTGAAACTTGTTAAAGATATAGTTATTGTGGTAGCTCAACTAGATAGGTGTAGTATCTCCTTGTGGGATTGTAGTCTCACTAAAACTAGGAATGGTAGTTCCTTGGTTAGTAGCTTTCTGGTCTAAATGGGTTCTTATTTTATAGGATAATAATCTAATTACAAGTTCTAGTGGGTTTTATTTCCTGAAAGGCTTTCCCATATATGTATTATATTATGTGATTTATCTTTGATTATCTTCTTGTAAATTAATATGAATGATGTGTATGCTTCATGAATTCTTATGTTAATTGATTAAGAACTTGTAAAGATTAGAATTGAAGTTGGAACTGAAGTTGAAATATCTAGGCTCACTGATTCACCCCCCCTTAATGATTTTACATATAACAAAGATTATGACTTTTGTCTAACTTGATACTAGGTGTGGTAGTTGTGTAACTTATCCAAGGTCATTTTAATGTTATTTTTATGGTTTTTTCAATTGGGGAGATTTGACATACATGAATGTTATCCAAAATTCACTTTTTCCCTCATTTTCACCACCTTCAAATTCATAAATGAACCTTAAACAATTCAAAACATAATAAAATGTTATAACAAAGTTATTAAGAGATTAAATGACTTTTAAAGACTCATAAAAACATATGACACCACTTGACCAAGCCTTATCTCTACATGACATGCCTAGCCCACTATATGACCAAAATAAGACATTACCTTAACTTATCCAAACTTACCTTAAACAAAACTAATAAGGATTTATTAAGACTTTTAGGGACCATATAATGCATGAAAATACTACATGAAAACCCTATGAAATTTTTCAATTTAGATGGGTTGACCCATTTTGACTTGATGTCAAAATTTGGTCAATAAATTGGTAATTTACAGGGGTAACATACCTGCAATGCTAAATAGATTAGTAGCCTTGTCCTTTAATTGGTCAATGGAGTCACTTTCACTTAGTTTTAGACCTGACCAAACTTTGAACATGACATAAAAAATTATTTAAAACTTCAAACTCACATAAGCAAAGACAACAAAACATAAAACAAAGCAACAAGACTCACACATGTGCTATCCAAAACTTAGGAGAAACAAAAAACAACATAAGCAAATTAACTATATACAACTAACCTAAAAGAAACTTCTTCCTCCTAGATCAAGTGGGAACATTGTAGAATATATTGCTCCATGAAATGATGGATGACATGAAATAGGTTATCTCTTAAGACTTGCTCTTGATGTATTCATCTCCTTCATATTTGCCAATATTCTTGTCATGATCTCAAATGAAGCAATGGTAGATGCAAACCAATCACCTATAAAGGTGAATTCATCTTATGGCTCAAGCTCTTTCTCATACTCTTTCTTGATGTTTGTTATTGTCTCAAACATAGACATTTATTGACTTTAAGAACATCCTGAATCATGGTACTTTGGAGGTTGTCATGTTGTCCTTCAAGCAATAAGGCATCTTCAAGAACATATTGAAAATGTCCAATAAGGGGTGAAGGAATTTTAAGAGCCTCAAACACATTGTAAATCTCATTAAAACTTAGTCATAAGTCATCTTGGTCTATGAAGTTAGCAGAATCTTTTAGTCTCTATTATTTTTTAAAATTAAATCTCTTGATCATCTTCAAGAGTATCATGGTTATCATAGGTTTCCCCATCATGGGCTTAAGAATACTTCTCATATACAACATCATGGTCATATATAGGGAGAATAGTCTGACCATAGGATTGGTATGACTCATAAGGAGGGTAACAAGCTTGATATGACTACTAAGGCACATAGTTGGGGTTATGACATGGTTGCTAAGGAGGTATAAAATGGAATTTCTCTTCATACCTAGCCATCCCAAATTCATGAGTCAAAGGAAAATATAAGATATTATCAAATACTTTTCATAATAAGTATGTAGGCTACTAGAACCAACTAATTGATTTCATATTATCCATTGATGTTTTTTGAATGCCTCCAAAGGTTGATAGGGAGAATAACACACCAAGAGTTCTTCCATAAATTTAGACCTTGGTCCCATTGGAAGTCTCAAAACTATTGTCACTTAATTTTTTACCCTTGGAGAGGTAGTTCAAGCCTCCTCAAATTGATTGAAATAAAGGTATTACCCTTATACCTATGGGCTATCTATAGTGTGGGTAAACCTCTAGATCAAAAGGCTAACTCCTTTGATATATGTATTTAAGCTCATTACCTATGTTACTAACTTTTTGGGATGAAAAGGGAGAGATAAACATGAAAGAAAACTAACCTAATGAGGTGATGCACCAAATATGAATTGATCACTACCAACCAACTATAATTTCACTTCAAACAAGATCCTAACATGCACATGACACTAATCCAAATCTACCTCTATACATAATTATTTCTCATGGAGTTTTGTGAAGTAAGCTTTAGAAAGGAGGAATAGTCAAGAGGTCATGACATGACACTAGTGAAGAGACAACTCACTAAACCCATACACACTTCATTTGAAAAATTTAAGAGACATGCAAAAAAACTTTCAAATTAAAAATGAATGCTAACAAGGACAACATGCCAATGATGTAAATCTATCACTTAGCAAGATCAACTAGTCTAACATGCACATTGAAACAGTCTTTAGAGAAGGTAAAAATGGGTTGTTATTCATTGACCAAAGGCTATAAATGGGTATATATTTTCCATAACTAGTTAAAAGATAAAAAAATATCCAATCAAGACTCAATATATAACACAAGTGAGAGGGAACAAGAGAAATGTGTAGGAGAGAGAGAGAGGTGACACGTGTATCATGAGTTAAAAATAAGAGAAGAGTTATGAAAATACTTAAATAGGTCCTAAATTACATGTGTAGATCCTTTGAAGACGTTCCCTTACTCCATGTGGCATAGGAGTTAGAATGCTTACTTGACACCTTGACTATCTCTCCAAAACTACCCTTTGATTTGTATTATTGAATCAAAAATGGCCTTCATGATGGTAAGATCAAGTTCTATTAAAACTTTTATATACTCTTTATTCCTCTCAACTTACCCCTTTAGGTTCTCTTTGACAATTCATTTCATTCACTTGATAGGTGTCTAGAAGACTTTCACCTCCTTAGGAAAATCTTATATACAAGTGTCAAAAGTTGAATTTATCTTCTTCAAATCATCCTATCTTAATTTATGGCCTATTTACACCATACTATACTTGCAAAAATCTTTATAAAAGTCTCAAACTAGCCCCAAGAATTCATTCTCTACCAAAAGCTCCAATTAGGCCTCATTCCTTATACCCCTAAAATTATGAAAACCTCCTTATGTATAGAAAAGTATGGATGGTTCTAAGAATATGAATACATATTCTAAGACATAGTATGGAATTACAACTTCCTTTTAAATTTCATGTCCTGAGAATGAGTGGAAGTCTACTTTTCTACTACTTCTCTCTCTTAACTAGGTCTCAATTAGGCCTCCCTACCTAGAGACTGAAAATTAAATCTATAGGCTTCTCATTCTCCCCATTATCCATGTCAGTGAGATGACCTCCTCCCCTTTCTCCATGTCAATTTTGAATTTTTGACACCTTGTACAAACCTCTCAATTATTTAAAAACATTTTTTTGGCCTATTTTGTATAGTTATATACCTATAAGTATAATAGTGGCATGGGGTGATGCTCAGGGGAGTCTTAGACATGATTCAGGGTTTGATATTTCATCCAATCCAAATAAAGGCATATAAATCCATTTCTCTCTCATTAGGTTGAAATGAGCCTCTTAGGTAGCTTGAAATTGCTTCAAGGACTTAAAAATTATTTATATAGCTTAGGGCATGAATCTACCAACCAATTCCATAAATTTAAAGTACACTAGGGTAGCTAACTTATCCTAGGATCCCAAAGTCCCATGCATCATCTCCATAATATACCAAGCAAAGGAAGATAGCTTCTTGGGCTACTAGTAGGCATTTTATGAGGGTTGAGAGAGAAAAAGGGTCACTGTGTAGCATCTTAAAGTTTTTATTACTGAGAAATTTATAAAGGTCATGAAAACCTCATTAACTTGTCCCCATGGTTCTTGAACCCTTATATCTCAATTATTTCTCCCACACTCTCTTTTACTTAAGCTTAGGGTTATTAAGCCATCTTAGATATAATACCCTAGCTAACTATATTTTCTTATCTATCCCACTATCATGGATATATAACCTCATGAAATGCTTTTTTAAACTTCTAATCATATTCTCAAGATCCCCAAATCTATCAACTTCAACTCCAACTTACTACTTCTTAGGATTGCCCTATAGGTCTGCCTATGTAATTAGGCATGTGTATGACTGAACATAGTTTAACTATGATCTCCATTCTTTGTTGTTTG
Source organism: Torreya grandis (assembly GCA_037957365.1). Taxonomy (NCBI): domain Eukaryota; kingdom Viridiplantae; phylum Streptophyta; class Pinopsida; order Cupressales; family Taxaceae; genus Torreya; species Torreya grandis. The sequence continues at coordinate 3,471,828 of JARHVA010000175.1, forward strand.
TGTCTGAGGCTTTGATGTAAATATGTCCTTACCATATCAATCATAATCAACTATATTACTCTCCTTTGGACCTCTTACAGTCCTTTAGACCTTTCAAACAAGCAAACACTTCCTATAAATAAGTAAGCATATGTCTTACCTTAGTTGATTAGGTATAATTCCTAATTTCTTACTTAATTCAAGTGGGTCTGAGAGTTTTATGAGGATCAATTATCACCATGAGACTCTTCTCTAATGGTTTAACTTCCTCAACCTCTTTCTTGCTTCAAGCAAAGTCCATTATGAAGCAAACATTACTATTTACCCATGACTATGTATGTAGGGTTTGAATGTTTATCTCATTTATTTATATTTTTAGGACTTATTTGATTTCAAAGACCTAAGAACTTGATTTATCCATCTAAAATCCCATCTTATTGACCACCTTTTTAAGTTTTGGAAGACCTTTAGTCACTTAAATAGATTTATAGGTGACCATTTGCCTGTGTGTATTCATTTATGATGGTTTGCAATCTTGGTGTTTTAGGATCCTAATCTACAATAATGAGCCTCATAAAATCTCATGTCATATCATTGGAATTATATAATCCCTTCAGTAACACTCTGATAGTCACCATTAATTCACATTATTCAATGCTTCTTCTCACTCTTGAATTTGCTTGGATGTAGGTGATTATTTGAAAAGTATAAGTATGTAATTTTGAGTTGGCCTTCTTCAACTAGGTCATTGACCATATGAAAGTGAATAAATTATTATAGTTCTCCTCTAATTAAATTACCATCTCTATAGAGTGTTTTAAATTCATCCTACCACCTTTATCTCTTTCATCTCATACATGTTTAGGAGTATTAGAGTTGTAAGTGTTGATTAGTAGAAGTTTACTCATGTGATCTTAAGCTTGGATTCCACACTCAATCATGGAATTATAATAGTGGTAAATATTCATGGACACACTCTCTCACCACTCTACGTATTTAAATTCCCTTTTAATAACATCTCAAACCCCTATTTTTTCTATCTTCAGGTCCAAACCTGTACCTGAGTGTTTTGGGCCATAGATTCAGTATTATCTGATCTTCATTGGCTCGTTATTGACTTCAAAGGATATGGTATATTTATTTATCTATGAGACACCAACTTGAAACCATAAAAATTATTTCATGTCTGGGTATATAGACTTTAAACATTGACACCATTGGATTTCTATTGAAGTTCCATGCCTATAGGTTTGCAACCCTATGTTTTGGAAATTGAAGAGTGTAAACATAGATATTAGGGTTAAAAGGTCATTAAATACTTGCATAAAATTATTTAATATGAATTCATAACTCTCAATTTATTTGGAAATACATATTCAAACCCACTCAATTCATCCTATTATGTAGGCACACTAGAACACAGTTCAAAAGGTGAATGAACATATGACCTTTTTGAGTCTAGTACATAATTTTTAGGTAATTATAGGGACATGAATATATTTTTATAATTGTATAAGACAATTAAGAATCACTTAGATACATTATACCATATGGATAACCCTGAAGCAGACAAATATTTACAGTCACTTACAAATTATGCAAAATAGCAGTTCTCTTTGCTAAAAAACCTTCCACATGTGCTAAAATGGTTTATGAAAGTTTATTATACATTTAAATATCCAATATAAATTATTAAAATTGGCTTAATTTATCCAAATAATTCAAACTTACACTGGAGCTTCACAAAACTAAGTCTGTGGGGATTTCAATCTTAAAAAAGCATTTTAGCTCCTTAGTGATTGTTCATAAATCTAAGAATCTCAATACAATTATCAATGCCACAAATTTTAAGCCCATATTGGTCCCAAACTTTGGGAAAAATATTAGTCCCCAACTCCACCTATAAGGCCTATAACATGCAATTGAAAATGGCCTTCATGACCTTGTGAATGGAGTGATGGAGGAGAGAGAGATATTTTTGAAAATTTTGGACTTAAAACTTCTTCCCATGTTTTTTTCTGACCTATATAATATTAAATGACACTTATAAACTATTTTTACTACCAAATGTCTTCAACAAGTTTGTACAAGTCTCTTAACTCCTCTCTTTGGTTTTAAAACTCAAGAATATGACCTTTATCTAACTTATTGATAGGTGTGGAATTTTTTTAACTTCACCAAGGTCCTTATAATGTGTTTTTTTACTAATTTTTCACTTGGGGAGATTTTAAATAAATGAATGTTAGCCAAAAATCACCTATTCCCTCATTTTCACCACCTTCAAGTTCATAAATAAACCTTTTTAACACTTAAAAAAATCATAAAATGTTATGAAAAAGTAATTAAGACATAAAATGACTTTTAGAGACTCCTAAAAACCTATGACACTACTTGAATGAGCCTTATCTCTCCATGACATGTCTATACCATTATATGACCAAAACAAGACATTATCTTAACTTCTCCAAACTTACCTTAATCAACACTAATAAAGATTTATGAATAATTTTAGGGACCATATAATGCATGAAAAGAAAACATGACAAACCTATGAAAGTTTCAATTTATAAGGGTTGACCCATTTTGACATGAGCTCAAAATTTGGTCAATAAGAACCTTGTATATTATGTCAAAAACCTGTTAATGTGATTAGATCATGATTAAAATCTTGAAAACTCTATCTAAAATCCCTAGAAAACTATTTAGATCATGTTATTAAACCTATTTATTCACCTTAAATCATCAAAAAACCTTGCAAGAGATCTGTAATAGACTTGTAGACATGTTGATTAGGTCTTGGGATCGTAAAACCCTCTTATTTTCTTTTGATCAGTCATGGGGGCCTTCTAAACTATGTTTTATACTTTTTATGATTTTAAGGAGTTATTTGCCTTTTTTTAACATTGAATCATAATTTTTTTTTCAATAATTATGTATATAAGAATGTATGAATGTATTGAGATTATAAAACCCTATTTTATCATTGTATGTTCAGTTAAGAAATTTTAAAACTGTGCTACAGACCTTGATGATGTTTGAAACCTTGTCTTTCACCTTACATAATTGTAACTTTGATTTTGACTCAAGATCTTACTATGAGGTCTCAAAATTATAAAATAACCTTAGAAACATGCTTAAAACCATCAAATATACTATCTAAAAAGTCTAATACAGACTTGTTTGCTTCTAGGGAATACTTAAAAATTCATATAAAACCTTAATACAATCAAGAAACTTAAAATCTATGAATAGGCCTAGTGGTATTCTTGAAGTAGCTCATAAAACCTCATATTATCTTTATATGATCATGAATACCTTAGAAACTATGCTTAAGAATTATATGAAGTATTGATCATGCTTGAAACCCTTAAAACTCTACCCACAAACCTTATAGACCCCATGAAATCTTGAAAAATTATTAAAGACCTCTTGATGCTACTAGATCATACTTTAGAACCCCTATAAAACCCCTATCTTTACCTTTGATCATCAAAAACCTTACTTCAAACTTGTTGGTACACTTAAGAGTTATAAAACTCTATTTAGTCATTGTAATCATTATATAAACCTTAGAATTTATGTTAAAAAGTTGTATGAAGGTCTTGAGATCATGAAACCTCTTTATCCTAGTATTATCATCATAAAACACTGCTACAGACCCATAGATGAGCTTAGATCATGATATAGAATCCTTATTTTTACCTTGTATCATAAAAAAAACCTTTAAAAATATTCTACTTATTTTAGGTGCTCTTGATCATGCCTAAAACCCATCTTCTCACTTGAAAACCTGTATGTTAGGTTTGTAGATCATGAAACCTTGAAATTTGCTTAACAAAATATTTTGACATTGGAAATATGTATGCAGACCAAAGGGAAGATTTTTAAGGAGCATGGATCTTTAAAACCTTCTTGACTTATTATTATATGCTCATAAAACTATGGATCTTTGTAACTCTACCTGTAAACATTTTTTGAAGGTCTTGAGTTCATGGAAACCTTATCTTGGCATTGTATCATTGTGAAAACCTTATAAATGGTGTTGCAGACATGTTGGTTCTAGTTGATGCTCTATAATTCTCTATATCTTAACTTACAGACTTACAACTTTGGAAACATGCATAATATCTTGATCTTAGACCTTATAGTTCTGCATACAGACCTATAACCTTTGTATTCCCTATTAATATCCTTAGATCCTACTTGAAATCTATATTAAAACTTGTATAAAGGTATTAAGATTATAAAAAACTCTTATATTGGAATAAAAACATCATGGAACCATTTTAAACCTTTTTTTATCTTAATCATGCTTGGAAACATACTTAAGATATTTCTCTAAGACTTTACAGACCTACATACAGTGTTGAAAGTTGGAAACTATGAACAAACCCACATATAAGTTTTAGCATCTCAATTCCCTCTTGATATCTATTTATAGACCTATTTTTAAGGTCTTGAAGGAGATATATGTGATTTATACCTCTTTATTAATTTTGAATATCACCAAAATATGTATTAAGACTTTCCAAAACTCCTCCAAAACTTTCTAAACACCTTACATGGGGAGAAACATGATAAGACATGATTTTTTTTCCTTCCTCTACCTATGAAAACATAGTATTATACTTTATTAAAGAATTCAAACTCATGACGATGGTATTTTGGACCCCTTTTGACCCTTCTCAGACCTTGTTTCATTCTCAAGATCTTTGTCATGAATCTATAGACTTCAAAGAGATCTACAACCTTAATTTGTTTTTCCTAGTTTTGGTTCATGAAATCTCATTTTTGATGCCACATACCTCATGATAATGTTAGAAAAAAGATAGTAGAATCTAAAATATCATGAAAAACTTACATTTTACCTTCTCAAAGTTGATTTAACCACATTTCATGCTCATTAGATCTTGACAAGGTTCTGTAGACCTCCACAGACTTGCATGGATGCTTAATAACTTATGTTTTTCTCATTACAATCTCATGGAAACCTAGGAAACATTTTAGATCTTATTTTTTTGCTTTTCCTCATGATACATGCCCTATAAACTTTCTTGAATGGAATCATACACATGTTTGGAGACCTCCATAAAGCTTGAAATGGTACTTTTGGATGCAAGAGAGATTAAAGATCGAGAAGCCTTCACAAAACCTATAGTGAAAATAACTTAAAACAATAAAAATTTCATATATTTTATTTAATGAAATCTTGGAAAGGGGCAAAAGGCTTGATCATGGTATTGATTAAGCTTTTCACACATTAGAAGCTTGAAAAACCCCATAAGGAGGTAGAAAGAAAGGGGAAAACTAAGTCAAAGATACTATTTGAATAATATGTATGAACTTCAAGGGTATATGAAGGAGTTTCCAATCGATAAATGACCTTTATCTTTCTTTTGGAATGTTTCACCCTTTTTATGTCTTAATGAATTGATTTAGGACCTTTATTGATATGTTTTTGCATTAAGAAACACCTTTTAATGTTTTTTAGTCATCAAATATGCCTTGAAAAGGGCTAATATGAATTTCTAATCTCATTACACTTATTATGCCTTATGAAAACATTAAAAAATATGGTAAATCCCAAATAATTCATAAAATACATGATCTTTGTCTAAGGATATCAATTATGAAGGTACTACTAGAACTATTCAGTTGGTCAATGCCTAGAAGTCCCGTTTCAAAAATTTGAAGTGATGAGAGATCAAGGAGACTTGAAACACCAACAACATTGACACAAGTACCTACCTATGATGCAAGTGTCTTGAGAGCTAAAAAATAGGTACAAGTTCAAAATTGGTAGTGAAGGACAACTATCATGTTTAGAGATTCTTACACAATATAGAAGGCCTGGTCATTATAATAACAATGGTTAGACTAAGATATAAAAAATTAGGCACAAAGAGATAGTGAATGTGAGCCTTTTGGTAACATGAAAGTATAAAGATGAAAAGTACAATGATGATAGGTATTTTTCAAGTGTAGAAGATAGAGGTACTATATAAATCAAATTTTAGTATCTACATTTTTGTGCCACAAGCAAACCTAGTAATAAGAAATTGGGAATTTACACTCCCTTCCCTATTCCTACCCATCCGTAGGAAATAATTTCCATGGACTTTGTATGAGGTTTGCCTATGTCATGGAGGAAACATGATTACTTGTATGTGCAATGGATATATTTAGAAAGATGTGTGTTTTTATCCCTTGCACTAACCATATTATAGGGGAAGGTATGACACAATTATTCTTTCATCATGTATGGGTTCATTTTGGTTTGCCCACTTCTATTGTTTCTAATTGGGATTCTTGGTTTCTTTTGGAATTTTGATCAACACTATGGGAATTAATGGACACTAAGTTAAATAAGATCATTGCATTTCATCCATAGATTGATGGTCAAACAGAGGTTGTGAACTACACAGTGGTACATTTTCTTAAGGGTTATTATAGTAAACATCCTAAATTATGGGATGAGTATTTATGCTATATACAACATGATTGCAACTGTGCACTTCATTCTTATACTATGAAATCTCCTTTTGAAGTTTGTTATGGATATTTGCCTAAATATCCTCTAGATTTTTATTATGGATAGGATTTAGTTGTTGATGAATGTAATGATGTTGTTGAAGCCTAGAAGTTCATTGAAAAGATATAATAGTTACACCAGACTATCCAAGATCAGTTGTATAAAAAGTCAAGAAAAGTACAAAGCAAGACATGACAAACATCATATTGATCACTATTTTACTGTAGGTGATTTGGTATGGCTTCATGTTAGTAAGGAAACTCTAATAGGTGAAGGTAAAAAGTTGAAACCAATCAAGTATTTTCCTTTTTAGATCACAAAAAATATTGGTAAAAGTGCTTTCTAGTTAAATTTTCCATCTTATATGTAGATTTATTCAATTGTGAATGTGGAAAATCTAAAATTATATGAGCCTCTGATGATTGTAGATCATGATGATAGTGTATCCATTCATTCTGTTGATGATTTTTCTCCTGAGTATCTAATATAATTTTAGGAAGATATAATTCTTGACAGGAAGATTCAAACTTCATGAAGAGGAGATGTTTAGTATCTTTGTATTGGTCTCAAAGGGATGCACCCAAACAAGGCCAAATCGATGGAATCTAGAAGAGTGAGGGAGAAATACCCTCACCTCCTTACCAATTAATCAACTTTTGGAGATCTAAAATCTCCTAGTGGGGAGGATTGATTCAAGAAGATCTATGTTTTTCTTGGAAACAAAAGTTGTCAAATTATAGGTTGATCATTGGCACAACATAGATCTTGTTAAGATATTTCTAGTGCAATTTTAATGGGTTGATGTAGATCTTGTATATGCAATATATCATGTTTTGAAGTTGCTAGATTAAATAGGGTAAAAAAAATGACACATGCAAAAAAATTGGGTTTAGTTTTATATTTCCTCTTTGACAACATAAGGTGTTGGTTAAATGGGCCCCAAAATTTTTGCACTAGAGGCCCTCAACAAGGGTTGACACACTATTTTTGAGGAGTGGTGTCTTGGCCTCCTTTTTACTTTATAATTCTATGTATCCATGGTAAAATTAAATTCCCAATTGCTTTGTAAACACATGAATGTGGGATAATCCATATATTTTGTAATACTTCATAGGGAGATCAAGGTATTCCCATGCTACCACATGGTAGAATCAAATATCTCCACATGAAGAAGCCAACACATTGCTATGTGGCCAATTCAACCATTTTTTATGTGGTCAAAGATGAAACCATGCTTATAACTGCCAAGGCCCAACATAAACAACTCATGTCAACATACCAAGTTTGCCATGAAGGTTCCATGCCACCACAAAACCCATGAATTCCCATGATAATTCCAAGACCGAACAACATGCCACGTCCATGTCAATGCCTACATATAGGCATTAACAAAGCATGAACTTCATGGTATTTTAATACCAAATTTGCACCCACTTTACCAATGTGGGATAATTGATTTACCTTAGCCCAAAATTAGCACCAAAGGACTTGAACCTTAGCATTTTTGGTTAAAAGGATAATGATCTCACCACTGCACCCATGGACCAAATCATTGTATAAAGTTCTCAAACTTTTAATTGAAGACATGTATTTTATGTGGAGACAAGGCATGCATAAGGGTGTTTAGAGACTTAGATTTTTGTAAAGGCCTCAAGCTATATAATTTTTGTTTGAGAGTATCTTTTCGATAGAGTTAATCTCGTAAAGAAAATTTGAGAGACTTCTAAATAAATTGTAAATATATTTTGTGACAATTTAATGGAGTGATCCTCATTTTGAATGGATTCAGAGACATAGGCCGTTGTGCCGAACTTCGTTATCAAATTGGTTCAGTATTTCTATCAATTTGTCTCATTTATTATTATTTTACTCTTCAAATTCAGTATATTATGGATATTTAAAATCCGTTATTAAATTTTGTAATCATTTAAAATATTGATTTTTATTAAATCATGAATTCAAGGTTTTGATCCATCATTTAAGTGTGTTTTTCCCTATTATGACACTTGATTGTTATCAATTACGGATCATCAGGTATCCCCTTTAATATTCTAATGGGTTTGGATTTTTGTTTTCCAAAATATAACTGAGCTAAGTTTTTATTATTAAGTTACAATACAATAATGTTACACATTTATCATGAATTATTAACCCTATAAAACCCACATGGTAATACCTTAATAAATTTTGTTAAAAATAATGACATACAAACAAGATTAGTAGACACTATCTACACTTTTTAAATTTAATCCCTAAGTTTTTGATACATCAAACTATCTCATTAAAAAATTTTCCATGCATAATACTATTTACATACTCTATAACCCAGAATGGAATGCAATATTTTCTCTATAAACAAACTAACCTATAGATAATAAACTCAGCACATGCCCAAAAATACTCATGTTTAATAGAAGAAACAAGCATACCATTTTTTTTGAAAAGAAAATTGGCATCACCAATATACACAGTATATATAATTTGTATTTATAATATGTTTTAACCCATTTCCTAACAACCTTCTCCCTAGTTTTAGGTAAATTTAAGAGCTTAGATAATGAATCAATAGACATTTTTTCATGTTTACTAGATAGAATGACATAATCCTTGCTTATGTCATAATTATCAACCTAATTATTAAAACATTTTACTTCTAAAAATATGATAGGAATATGGATAAGATCAAACATCTTTGATTTTTTTAATAATGGAAATACCATATAAAGTGGAATTTTTTATGCCAATAATTAATTTTATAACAATCATACCATATCCATTTGATAGGTTTTATATGAGGTGAATGTTATGTCTAACACAACCCCGTTATTCAAATAAGTGGGGGACCCCTATAAAAGTTCTCAACTTAAAGCTTTCATAGAGTTTCAATCCTTTTCTAGTTGGCCTCAAACCTCTATTCTTCCTTGGTATACTAAGCATTTAACAATGTTGGTGATGACAAGTTGGTCTTTGTCAAATATCCTTATAGTCTTTTGATTCTAAATATAGTCTAGTAATTTTTGCATTTTAAAATAACAAAGGGTTTTCATGGTTAGAATTTTTTATTACGCTAACTATGTTTTTCATAGATTTGAACTCATGTTATTTTTTCTATAGTATCAATCTCCTAAAAAATATTTAGTGATAGACAAGTGAAATTTTAGTCAATTATGTGACTTCCTTTTAACTTGGTATTTTTTCATGAAATATCATCACAGAGACTGATGAATGCAGAAGCACCATGTGGATCCTATCAGATGTGTTAGTCTCCTAAACTTGTTAGAGATGTTATATCTTAAGAGAGCCTAATTTAATGAGGAAGTTCCATGTGAATCCTATTAGGTGTCTTAGTCTATTAGACCTATCAGAGATGTTAGATTCTAGGAGAACTCAACTAAATGAAGAAGTGACACACAAATCCTATCATATGTGTCAATCTCTTAGACCTATCAAAGATGTTACATCCTAGGAGAGCCTGATCAAATGAGGAAACACCATGTGGATATTATTAGATGTGTCAGTCTCTTATACCTATTATAGATGTCAAATCTTAGGAGAGCCCAACTGAATGAGGAAGCACCACACATATCCTATCATATGTGTCTATCTCCTAGACCTACTAGAGATGTTAGATCTTAGGAGAGTCTAATTTAATGAGAAAGCACCATGTGGATCATGTTATATGTGTATGTATTTCACACATTTTAGAGATGTCAGATCCTAGGAGACCCTGATGAATGAGGAATCACCATGTGTAACCTATTAGATGTGTTAGTCTCCTAGACCTATTAGAGATGATAAATCCCAAGATAGCCCAATGAAATGAGGAAGAACCAAGTATAACCTATTAGATGTGTCATTCTCCTAGACCTATTAGAGATGTCAGAATCTAACCTATGAGACCAAACCATGTGGCACTTCTGTACAAATTTTAAAAAGGCCTAAGAACCTTGAGTTAATTAGAATGAGGTATACTCATATTTAGAATCCAATTAGAGGATGCCATGTGTCACCTCACTACTCTAGGTGGCCTAATAAAGTGCTCAAAATAACAAGAGTGCAACTTACATGACATCTATTACAAATAACACTAACCACAGACAAACACATGGCATAACTAATATCCATTCAGGATTGTACATAGGTAAGGTAGTCATGTGCCTACCACGATCTTCACATTAATTAAATGGGAAAATGGACCCAATTGGATAATTTAAAATGTCTCATCATAGTTTTCAAATATAGGTAGGGAACCTATGTTTTAAATTTATAAGTTAATGCAATATTGGGAAATGAATGAGTGGTTTGATCAACCAAATCAAATTTTAACTCACACTAGGTGAGATACCAAAGACCATTAACATAGATGATCTCCATAGATCCCTATAAATCTTTGGATTAATTAAACATACCATTACCACTCTTAATTCACTAAAATACTTATACGTAGTGCTTCATCATGCTTTATATGTTTTATCCTTTCCCCTAAACTTAGTAATCCCTAACCCACATAAATGGACACTTCATCTTCTAGGCCTAAGATTGAGCCTAAATCCTGAGACACTACTTCTCACCCAACCTGGTGCCATTCAACCATTATAACAAATAATTAAAGGTAATTAAAGATGTGAAAACACCCACTTTGGATGATGTCAATGATGAAATAGAGTACCTTGATGATATTTCTATGCTAGGTAAGTTAGGATTGAACATGCACATAACCAAGCCTAAGGTATTCCTTTGTATAGACCTCTTTGGTAGAATAATGTAGAATTCCAAGTGTGTTCTCTAAGATGTGTGGGACCTAGTTTACTCCATCAATTCAACCAACCTAGTCTTAGAAATCTCATGGAATACTTTTAAGTAGTATTACAACCTTCCAAAGTATACTAAAAACTATAATACCAGTGTAGTGGATACATGGGATAATTACCATAATATATATGAGGTATTAAATTATTGGATAATTAACCATGAGTGATGGGTTGATAAAGAAAAAATCAACACCTACACTATCCACCTCTTTAGGAATAGGGTTTGCATTGGGATGCTCCAGCTAAACTACCTATTTGGAGCCAGTGACAACATGCATGTTAACCTCCTATGGGTGACCTTGCTGAACATAATACTCAAAGGGGAGGAAATCCTAGACTTGGTAAGTATAATAAATTTTAAACTCATTAGATCCATATCAAAGGCTCAGATTGGGGGGATTTATATATGATGAGTTACCTAGTGGACATTATCTATGCCACCATTATTTTCAAACCTTACACATTTCCACCATGGACTCTTTGGGGTGATTTGGTGCATTTAGTTTTATACAAACTATATGGATACCACTAAATAAATGACATTCACTAGATATGTGAGTCATTCTACCTAATGGTCTACATGACCATTAATGAGGTATCCATTCCTCTATTCTTAAAATAGATCAAATAGTCTCTCACCCCCATTGGTGATTACTAGTATTACTGAGATGACACCATCATCTGAGTGATAGACATACATAAGGCCACCCTTTATCTACTCTATCAAATCCTAGGCTAGCTAGAGTAACAGATAACAAGCTAATTAATAGATGACATGCTTGACCACTCCCTTAGCTACCAACATAAGGCATCCCAACCTTCCCCATCATCATTCACCAACATGTGTATATGAATCTACCTCCATTACATAATATGGTAGTGGGCATAGATTATTACTCCCTAGGCATATCATAGCATAGATAATGGGACCTTCATGGTGTCATTAGGGCCCATGTAATGAAATACCAATCTCACCTCAACATCACATATAACCATGTATCATACCCTAATGTCGAGATCCACCTCAACCCTAATGATGATAAAGAGATGTTATCCATGCTTTAGGTAAAGAAAAAAGGTAAAAAATGGTAGCTTAGGCCATCTAGTTAGGGTATCCCTATGACTACATCATAAATTTCAAAGAAGATTATATAAGGGGTGATAACTCCCTCTCCTCCATGGGTTTCACCTCACCTAGTCTCTTTTATAGTTCCACCACCTCTGATAACTCAATCTACTTGACCCATGGCTATGCAAACATTACAATTCAATGTTAGTAACAACCCCAAGTTGAACCCAAAGCATGAATAGAAACATACATCCATGGAGATTCCTTCCCTTGATACCTCCATCCCTTAAAAACCTATCACAATACCCCTTAGTTTCCTTATCCCTACTAATCTCACCTAGGTTGTGCATCCCTTATTTACCATTCCACAATTCACCTAGGTACCTATGGATCCAGCCATGTACAACTTCCCTATGTCACAATTTCACTCCAATAAACCCATTCCATCCATAGGAATACCTTTATCTCATCTTTGGTCTTCATTAGCTTTTGTTGTCTGACCCCTGACACCCATAATATTCACCATACAAAAGACTACTACTATGAGACTTGATCCAACTCAAATCTCGATGGTAATCCTAGTAATGACTGCACCTATGTGTATATTTTAGTTAGATCTAGTCACCTCAGTGGCACCTATAGTCACTCATTAGACTCCCTAATTAGCTCTTACCACTATCACCACTACAACTCTTATTACTATGGCATAAGATGATATGGGAAAAAGGCCCTAAAAGAAGCAAAAAGTAATTCCCTCTCAACCTTCTAATCAGTCCCATGTTACTCCCCTTATCCTTTGTAGGTCTTCCTTTTCCATCATCTTGAGTGCCTAATGATTTAGATTTAACTAACCAATTTCATCATTCCTTTTGAATAATCTTCTCCTTAGTGCCATGACACCATAGGTCAATTTGACCCAAAGCCAATGGTTTTCCCAAATGTTTATATGGACTTCCCCATTTATCCTTCCCCATTTCACCCCCATGCATCCTCATCCTATGTTTTTCTCTTCCTTATTTCCCTCTATTTCATTCATTCCTCCTCTTCTCATGCCTTCTCCTTCCACCTCTATCTCTGCTACCTAACCTTCATCCTCTTCTATCTTGGGAGATCCAAAGGAGCACAAGGACCCAAGATGATCTTTCAATGTGATCCATAAGTCCAATAGGATTTTTATAGGGAGTATAGGAACATAATGAGGATCTTCACATATATATTCCTTCATGAGGGTGACCCAGTGGTGTGGCAGACCAAAAATGACATTTTTCCCCTCACCAAATTGAGTAAATATAATAGAAAAGAATTGTTGGTTGAGGATCTAGTTTATATGCTATGATTTACTCACAACATGTCTAAGAAAATTATGGAGGACATGAAGGAGTAGGTTTGGGTACTCAAGGCACATGTGAAGAACACTTTTCCTAAATAAATAATTGCTGGGTAAAAGAGTCCCTCATGTAACTCTTCATATCTCTCAAGGAAGTTATTAAGACATTGACCATGAGAAAAGAGCACCTATAGTGAACACAAGCATACTTAGATATTATCACTCACATGGATAGCAAGTGAAAAAGGCTAGATGTGGTTTTACACAAGGCCATGTTCCTATATATCAAACTCATGCCTCTCACATACTTGAACCTATATTGAACTTATGCAAGGAGAAAGATAGCTTCGATTGAATAATGGTTGGCCATGGTTTAGACAATTGTATAACCTATATAAGAGGAAAAGGAATATATGCAAACTTACTTCAAATAAGTCAATGTCATAGTGTTATTCTATCTAGATGGCACCTTGCTAGACATAAGAGAATTTAGGGTTCACCTAGATCATTTCAACCAATCCATGAGAAGAAAAGTTTCAAAGGCCAATAAGGTTTGAACTAATAAATTATGGAGCTCTCAGCCCACTCCACAATGAGTATCAACTAGGTTCTAGAGTTGAAAGTCTCCCTTGAGTCCCTACTCCAAGTGTGCCAATGACTACTAGCTCAATATGAGGTGATGTTCTAGGAGTCCCCATGAACCTGGCCAAGTTGGATAAGGAATTCACCTTGGTATCAGCTACACTGATAGTTAATGAGGCACAACCTAATAAATTATGACATGGTTTTTCTCTAGATCCTTAATAAATCACTTGAATGGGCCCTATTCATATTTTAGGAGTGGGGAATATTTTTTATTTTTGAATTATTATAGTTGTAATAACTTTGGGTGGTCATGCATGGTCAAGGATTATATTCTCATGATACTTGGGGATGAGCCCCATCATTCTCTATATATTGTAAACTACTTTTTATTTTGAAATATTGGCATTTTCATGTAATGATACTCTATCAAAATTATTATATAATCCTTTTATTTATTTTGACCTATCTTCTACTCATTGAATGTGGTCCATTATTTTTAGTTTAGATTTCATGATTATGTGAGAGGATTGATTTTATACTTATTTTATAGAGATAAATATAGAATTTATATTGTGTATTTGATAATATAATTCTTTGTATGTTTTATTCAGTTTCCTTTTGAACAATCCATGCTTTATGTTCTTTTAGTTATAAAGTGTTTGAAACTTTTTGTGTGCCATTAATACAAATATTTTGAGTGTTTACATTCTATTAAGGACCTACAAGTATAATATTCATATTGGTGTCCCTTATAATATTTTATACTAAGTATCTAAACATTTGTGCAATCATGGAACCAAGCACACAGTGATATAACTATGAATTGACATCCTTTAGTTATCAAGCATTAACATTTTCTTGATTGGAAACATCCTTTTCTACCCTACCTTGCTCTCCCATTTTTTATTTTTATTTGGGGATTGAAAAACTCTCCCATATTTTATAAATTCTCAAGGTCAGGTTCAATATCAACCAAAAACTAAATTCAATCAACTATAAAAATTCTAAGCATTTATCAAATAGACATTGAGCCTTTGGTGGTAACATTTCATGATTCTTTGATTAGAATAGGTTAAAATCTTAATCTTTGGATTGAACCAACATCAATCCTAAAATTAATGGGGGGATATATCTATCCCATGCATTTCCCTTGCTCTTCTCTTTGGAACACTCAACCTCATGAGTGCTTTCAAACCTAAGATTTTGGGGATGACAATAGTGTCATCATTTGATATGGACCTACAAACTAATAACTTGATATATGAGTTATAGTCATGGTTAATGTATATGAAATACAATAAGAAGAGAATAAATTTAGTGGTCAAAAGTGTCAAAATAAACATTTCAAAGTGGTTTTAACATGGTTTTATATGAATAAGCTTGTAAACATGAAGTAAACCCTAAATAAATACCTAAATACTTTTACCCCTATTTTTATTCCTTCACAAAATTTAATGTCACTTATAAACCATTAATATGAAATTAACTAAGTATAAATTTATATTCTTTGATTTGTGGTAATCAATAATTTTAAACACCCTTAGTTGAATATCAATCTATGATACTAGTATCAAAATCTCAAAATATAGTCATAGATGAATTCATATTAATTATGTTGATCATGCAAATGTTTTAAACTAATACCATGTGCATAATGGCCCATCATATTATTTCTAAAAACATCTCTAATAACCTCGTAGACTTCCATTCCATAGCTAATGGTTATACCAAATGTGATTGGCACTAATGTTTTACATTTTCACCAAAAAAAACACTAACATATCACTTTTTTTACCCACTTGACATATTTTTTAAAAATAGTTTCATCCTAAACAAGACACATAAGAATTAAAACCTCAATACCATTTTTTTAATTTATGAAAATCATAAACATTTATAACTATCTAAAAAATGTATGAATATTCCCCTTGAATATATCTCAATGATTTTCTAACTTGTATTAAAGTTTTGTTTATTTAAGGTCCATTTAAATTCAGGATGTGAAAGTTATGTAAACTAGAGCCTCCCCATAACTTTATAATATCATAAATATATTTAGTGGATGTATCATAGCATCTCTCTAATTTGGAAATAGTAATGTTGTGAAATAGATATTTGAAAAACTCTAAAACTAATTCGTGATCTAATAATTTTCATTGCTAATGCATGTCACATACATATTTGAAAAATATAAAGACATCCTTGCTCTCTAATCATTTGAATAATTTTTTTTAGGTAACTCATTCTAACATACAATGCTACATACTTTGTCTTCTCTACCAAAGAGCTTGCCTTATTTTAATATGTCTTGTATTTATAGATCTTATTGAAAATTTGAGTTCATTTTGAGTTAAATAATGTAATATTCTATGTTTACCTATATATTTCCCATGTATTTTGATGGATATCATTTATCCATGACATAAATTCATCTTAAAGTTACCACAAGTGAAAAATAGATTAAAAAATTCACATGTGAATGAACCAAAATGGATACTTAATTTGGTATCCATTTTTCACTTAAAAAGCCAAAAATGATCCTCAATATGACATTCAATACAATTATCATAACATCCACTTAGTATGATTCTCTATGGCCCATGATTTCTCTCTGGCAATTTAAAAAAAAATTGTGTCTAGCATCACTCCATTTATATCAATGTAGGTATGCCAAAAACCTCATAAATTAATTATAATAAGATGAAAGGATGAAATTAAATAACCAATCAAGTCACTATTAACAAATGAAGTACCATGTTAAAAAAATAAAAATGGAATTCAATATAAATTGAAACTATTTTAACCAACTCAAACTAGATGGCATTACACATATACAACCTCCATGTGAAGGTGATGATGATGATTATGATGGAAAAAGTAATATATAATAACTATGTTGACACTTATTAACATTGGGCTTCCTTGGTCTTGTAGTTTTGCTAGTCTTGAAATTAATTACATGTTTATTAATTTACTCTGGAGTAACCATGTGCTTCTTTGAATTGATGTGTTCATTCAAATAACCAAAAAAGATAGTGTTGGATGGTAATAAAAAGAACCATCTCTATCATAGTGTGCATTCAATTTTTAATATCATTTCCCCCCTATAATATCCAATTTTTACATCCACCTTGTAACAAATAAATTAGTGTTTTTTGTCTTGTTAATTCACTTAGATGTTTGACTATTTGCTCAATCTCAAATCTATCCTCAGTCTCCTTTGTTGGAATTTCTTATTTATATGAATAAATGTCACTACATATTGTACCTTTTAATTTTTTGTTTATGTCTTTGATGACTCATGTGAGAATTTATTTAGATAAATTTTTTTTGAGTTATCGAGCATACATCACTCAATCTATAATCTAGATCACAAGAATCATACTAGATTTTTATTTTATATTTTCATTATTTTTAAGATACTTGAAGAATAATCTTCTTATTGATAGATCATTCATTTAAACTACACAAAACATTTCCCCAAGAGGAGGATCAATACCTATAATTTGTTATACTAAATTAGAGGCGCCATAAATTTTTTCTTTTTTACACATAGGATCTTCCACACTCTCTAATTTCATCAATATTTAGAAAAATTTCCACTATATTTTACCTGAGTATATAAATATCCAGAGCATTTACTTTTATGTTAATATTAAAAAATGTCATAGGAAACTTCCACTTTTGATCTTCCTTTGGATTTAAGAATTTATTATACTACTCACAAACTAAAATAGATATGGTTAAGTGCAAAAATTTTGTGGACAAAAAAGGGTCTACATGTGGACGTGATTTTTATGAATTTTCAAAAAATTAAACTTTTGTAGATAATTCGAGATGGCTACACTCAAAATTTGAAGATGGTATAAAAATATGAATTGTATAATTTCAAGTCTAGTTTCCAAAAAACTATTTTTTTTTTTGAAAAATGGTTAAGTATAAATATGTAAAACATCTAAAATTCAATAGGACCTCCTATTTTTTAAAATAAAACATATTAGATAGACAACCGTGTGTCCCACCATTTTTTGAGCATCATTAAATATTGTTTGAAACCTTTTGTTGAATATTTAGTTAAATATTTTCTAGTGTGTTATGATTTTTTTATTGAATATTTTTTAATTAATTTTACAATTAAGTAGATCCTAAAAACTGACAAAAAATGGATAGCCAACCGTGCGCCCCTCTAACTACCTTAAAAAATGAATTTTGATTTTTTTGAATGTGTGTAGAATTAGGCCTAGTTTGTTACCATATAATGTATTTTACACTTGGATCAATGAATTTTTTTTTTACATAAACATGAATAGGCATGTGTGTGTGTGTGTGTGTGTGGGGTATGTAGTGGCCTAAAAAAGGTGTAGTTATAAATAAATATAGTTTGAACCCTTAAAATATCCCAAAAATTATTAAAATGATATATTTGGAAAGAAGATAACATGATCACCTGATGGTAACAATTTTTTGAATTTTGTTATTGAAATCCATAACATATTTGGCAATTAAAGTTGAAATTTGTTGTTTTCTATCAAAACTCTCAGTCTCGACTATAGATGCATAGTCACAAACCTTTGGCTTGGAAATCCAAGCCATTTTAGAGCCTAAAGGCTTGATTTTGAATTCAAATTCAAATAGAAAGTATTCTTTATATAACATATTATATAACACGTACACGTTATATAATGCATATGCATTATTTTGTAATGAGACCAAAAAGCTGAATTTGGTCTTTAGTATGCATTTTTATTATATTTTTATATTTTTCTATTTGGTTATGTATTTTATTCTATATAAGATGTGGTTTTGAGATTAATAAACTTGAAATGGTCACATATATACTTGATTTTATACCTGTAGTGATGAATGTATAACTTAGAAAATATCTAAATGCACTAGGGGCCTTGTTTAAAACCATTAAGGGATGGTTATGCTTTAGAAATATAGGCTAGTATAGACCTAGCATTGACCAAGTATGACATATGTATAAGTTACCCCAAATCAAACTCTATTAAGCTTATTCAAGATACATTAAAGGTGATAATGTCCCCTACATCTGAGACCTACTTCCCCTCAAGGATGATGCTAGGTAGAGGGACCCAGTAACTGTTCATGTGGATGATGTTTCTCACCCCATATAGATGGTTGATCAGAATTGAATACTAGTATACACCTCCTCAATGAAGGTTTCAAGATTATATATTTTATATATCTTCAATCATCTTGTTCATATTTCATTGTAATAAGCTTAAACCTTATGATGTGGATTGCAAGAAAGTAGTATCTCAAAATTCTTGTTCTAGTTTGGGATTTGAGGTGAGGAGTCCATTACTAAATTGTGTTATCTTCTACATATAAGATTTAATCTAAATGTGCTTTGGGATCTAAAGGTAATTTAAGGTAGAGGGATCTAAATAATTTGAATATATACATAAAAAACTGATAACGATGCTCACTCAATTTAGATGGGATCTTAAAGGGATCTACATGACATTTTTTTTGCAATAATGACAAGTTAGAGGCTCACATCATTGGAATTATTTACTCAACATGAGTTGATGGGATTGATGTCAATATTTAAACATTTTTGGATTATATTTATGTGCAATATTTGTGAATAGGAATTAATTATATTGGTTGGAGGAGATGGGACTTATCTAGGTATCAAAGATCATGAGTTCCATTCATGTGAGATAATAAATATAGAGAGTGCAACATGCACATGCTTAGATTTGGCCCCCATGGCATCTGAGATGTGTTCATATTTTTCCAAGTGATTCTTATTGCTAATGGGATCATTGAGTACTTTTGATGACTTGACACAGTAGGGCCAGGCCTAGCCTATTAGTCTTATCTATTTAAATCTTCCACTTGGTATACAGAATTACACATGGCCATCTATGATTGGATCAGGACTCTTAGGATGATAACATCTCTGATCCTTTTGGGATCTAAAACATGTATATCTAATAATTATAACACTTCTCCAAGTGTATTAGACCTATATATGGAAATATTTTATTGGATTGGGTGTCCTCAAGCTCTGACAAATATGATGCTTCTAGGACTTGGCAATTAGATCTCTAACACTTATATGTGTATACAAGATACATGTGATGACATCTAATTGGATTGAGCCTCATAAGGTTTTGATATCTATTTAATACTTCTAAGACTTGACATATTTATTAGTATTGACACTTTTGAGTGTATGAGGTACATGCGATGATATGTAATTATATTTGGCCTCTCAAGACATTGTCAACTCTAAAACGTTTAGGACCTAATGTATCTTTGATAGCTTTAACACTTTTGGGTGTATGAGGTACACACATGGCACAATAATGATAAATTATAATGGTAATTAGGGTCAAAATAACCCATGTATGAGCCTATTTTAAATTTTAAACATGATGTGATTTGGAGTGAAATCAACCCTAGAATGTCATGATGTATATATAATGAACCAAAGAGTTGATTCATTCAATCAAGGAGGCATGGGAGGCCAATTTTAACCCCTTATTGATGTAACTATAAGATCATGATATGTGACTTGGGATAAAATTAAGTAATATTCTATCATGAATTGAACCAACTAGTCAATTGGTACAATTAGGGACATGATTTGGGCACAATTAAGCCCCTAAACCAAATTTATGGCCTAATTTATTGTATAACCTATATACCATGTATGGCTTAACTAAACCTAATTTAATCATAAATGTAAATACAAATGTAAATGTGGCCAATTTGAACCCATTTAACCTAAATTGGAGTCTATGATGAGATTAAAGGGGCTAAATTAGCTCATATTTCATGACATGTTGACCATAAATCCTAATTTTATCACTTGAACATATATAGTTCCCCTAAACCTTAATTTCATGACATGTACACATGTATAAATCCATTACACTAAAACCCTAACCCTAAACCCTAATTTTATAACAAACACAACCCCTAAGTTTCATGATTTCATCACAAATGCATACATTCATGAATGTGATTAGTTCCAATTTGTGAAACCATTGAACGTAGTTTTTCAAGGAGTTATGATGGGATTTGGGGTAAAATTAGCTCATTTCACCTTACATATTGAACCTTATTACAGCATATGATAGTATTATTGCTTTATAGTCTTATCAAGAGTCTTATTGCATCATATTGGAGATTTTTACATTATATTGGAGATTTATACATCATATTGAGCCTTATTGCATCATATGATAGTCTTAATACATCATATTAGGGATTTATGCATCATATTATAGTTTTATTGAGTCTTATTTCATCATATTGGTGATTTATGCATTGAATATGATAGTGTTATTGCTTATTTCTATAAGATAGGTCTATACTTCAATAAATGTGTACACTTTATAATAATGTTTACACATTTCTATAACATGTGTGTGTTCCTTAATGTATAGATAAAATTTATTTTTCAATGTCTATTTTTGTCCCAAATCGAGATTCATATCCCCATAGGCATTCCTTGTGCACACTCTGCATATTCTCTATGTACATTTTAAAGTACTTTTTTGGACCCCACCTTTGAAAAACTATCAATTATCAAAATGGGCTTTGCTTCATGTTCAAAGAAGAGGAAAAATTTTAAGAACAAAACACTTGAGCAATTAAAAGAGTTGAGAGGAAAAATCAAGGTATGAATAAAAGCATTTCATTCTAGATAAGGTAAAAACACTAACGTTGATGAGCCAAATACAATTAACAATAATGAATTGAATAATCATGAAATTGACAATAATGAATTGAATTATGATAAAATTGATAATAATGAATTGAATTATGATGAAATTGATAATAATGAATTAGATAATGTTGCAAGTTCACATTCAAAGTTTAAAGTTTTTTATTTTGTTAATGATGAGCCTATGCATGATACTTTACCCACCAATAATGAAGAAAACTTCATGGAAACAAATAATGATGAAATTAAGAATGAATAAAATTTCATGGAAACATATAAAGAAGAAACAAAGATTGAAGAAAATTTCATGGAATTATATAATGATTTTGAAACAACCTCTCGATGGATTCCACCATTAATAACACCTCCAAGAATTATTCATATAAAAGACAAGTACTTAATTTAAGTTGATTAAAATATTTTGAAAATAATGCATAATAAAATGTCTGACCACCATTTAATAAGATTGACTCAAAAAAATTGGGATAGTTTCTTTCATAGATTGGATTATGATAGTCAAAGATGTCAATTATTTGTTTCATTGATGAAATTGGTTAAGATGAGACCTACAATGTACACATTAAGACTAAGAACATCTAACATGGATGATGATAATGATGAAATTATTGAAAATATACATGATGCATATCATACTATAGGCCTAAGATCATGCAACAAAGATTATAATGCTACCTGGCATATAATGACAACATGTGAAATAAATGCTAAAATAGGGAAAAATGATTGATTTCAAAAACAAGATGAACACTTGATATAAACAAAAAAACATTAATGAAATAAATTTCAAGATGTGAAAGACTTAATGAACCTAATACCAAAGATATATGGTAATTCTATGGTAGACTTCCATGAAAGGACAAGGCTATAGCCGATGTTTTGAAATACTTACTTGCATAATTTAGAAAGATAATACAAGAGTTTTGACAAATAAAAGAGATGTAGTGAAAATAAGAGTTGGTTCTTGTAATCATGAATTGCATCTAAAACATTTCTTGGATATAAATCAAACACAATTATACTCTAAGTTTTTGGAAAAACATCCACAGATTGCTATTAGTCAAATATTTTTTGAGATGGTCAAACCTTTTTACTTAAAAATAAATGACAGATGCACCACTTGTTATAAGTAACATGTTGAATTTTCAATACACTATGATTTTTTTTGACATATTCATTGTACTTTGCATACTAATAATATTTTTTAGGAGTGTGGTATAGAAGTTCCACCAAAATCAACTAGGGAATTTATTCCAAATATTTTTTGTGAAAGACCAGATGGACATTTATTTTATAAGAAAACATGTTTGGATGGAAATTTCAGCATTTGTGGTGGATTGCCAAAATTATAACTTTGTATCCATGAGGAGTGTATAAGTGCAATTGGATAGGAATTAGTGGGTTTGAGAAAATACAAATCTATCAACTAAAATATGGTAAAGAATTTAAAACATGTGAGCATGTTATGAAAGAGATACCTATTTCAGAATTTATGGTGAAATTCAAGGAGAAAATGTTTATGAGTATGAAAGGCACACGCATATGGATAAATGGTTGGATGAACATTTCAAGATAAGAAAATACACATTCCCACTTGATTTTATTATTGTATTAGTCAAATTTATTAAAAATTACACATTCAAAACACAAATGGAAGTTCAATCATAATATTAAAACTCATCACAAGTGTCAATATTCATGCATATAGCATTCATGCATACACTTGATAGTATAGATAAAGATCAAAAAATATTAAGGGATTACCATTTCTATATCAGTGATGACCGATCACATTGTACAAAGTATTTGCAAGGTTGTTTTTAAAAGTTATATGAATGGTTGACTCAGAGGAACATTACTTTCAATTAGCATTACATTTGGTCAGACACTTAAACATCCCATTTTAAGAATGCATAGATGTTTTATTGGTTGAGTAGGATGCACATTACCATTGGTGTAGAACATATTTGGAGTTTCACTAAGGCTAGCCATGGAAAAGGGGAGCATGACATTGTTGGAACATGTGTAAAAATAGACATTACAAGGGAGGGGTTAAAATTTGACCATGTTACTAATTTAACTAATGCAAAAACTGTGGTTGAATGGTGTAATGAGAATATGTGTCATGGTGATCAATCAAATTATACTATTCATAAACATTTTTGGTTAATGGAGGAAGAAGATTTGGAAAAATATGAGGATTTTATAACTCTAATCGATTCAAGTGAGCTCCAATCGTTTTGTATCTCAAATGATGGATCTTGGTCTATTCATATGCAACACTTGGAATGATTTTGTTCTCCATGCATGGAATCTACCTGGAATGAGTGTGAGTCCCAAGAGTGGGTGGATGATTGGAGTTTCAGACCTCTAATTCTAATCAACACATATTAGGTTCCACTAGCATTATGACTTATAGATATGACAACATCATATAAATTTTACCATATATCTGATCTAGCGCATCCGAGTAGAAGATTAATATTTATGTACTATTTATTCTCATTATCTATCTTTATAGTGTCATTAAATTTTTTTATGATGCAGTCCATGTTTTTACAGTTATAGTAGATGAGGATAATGAAGAGGGAACAAATTACTACTTATGTCAATGTGTACATGAAAATAAAAAATTATCTTCCCAGGTCATAGATGTAAAAACATTGACTATCCCACTGTGTCTTTGGTAGTCACTAGAACTTGGCTTTGATGATATCCTATAAAAAATTCAAATGTATGGTTATTTGAATACTTTAAAATGCATAGGAAGATGTACTATTCAAATTTAGTTCTTGTAATGAATATTCAATTATAATAATATTGTGGGAGGCCAAGAAATAGGAATATTTGGAAAGTTCACGAGTTAGACCATGAAGATATTATTGATACTATCAAGATTGGAGCAGATCCTAGTGGTTAATTAGATTGAAATACATAGGTATGTTAACTTGTAAAATGTAAATGTAATCAATTTGGCAAGTAAAATATAAATGTAAATGTAATCATTTTTTTTATTTTTTAGGTAGCACATGCATACATTTCATTATTAATTACTTACTAGCATTTTTTTATAGGTTAGTGGTTCCAAATAAACATCTACCTTCACATGCTTGACACCATTAGTAAAGAATTTCATATTCTTAAAAGTTAAGAGAAGCTTACTAAAAATACTTGGTGTTTCCGCACTCCTAAAAAATTACTCATGAAAAGTCTCTTTCTCCTTGTAGCCTTCCAAACACATAAACATCATTTTTTAGAATGATCGACATGGATTATAGGTAAACCAAATGTATTAAAATTGCCTCAAATGACATTACATATAAATGTTACACATAAAATAAACAAACTTTTCATCGATTTGCATATTTTCATTGGTATGACAGTCTTGAATAGTAGTGAAAATGTACTTATAGGTGGAATTAGATGTCAAGGTCATTGGAGTACATGTAATTTGACTATATAGATTCTCTTAAAGTGATTAATCTTCACTTGTGGGTATTGGAGGCAAAAACACTAGTTGGAGGTCAACAAGTTATCTCTTCACTACCAAAATCTTGAATTTCAGGACCTGTTACTACAACTTATACCATGAATTTCTATTACAAGTGATATAGACTATATCCAAGGATAAATTATAGGGATTTTACATGCACAATAGGGATCTTATGGTTCATCCATATGACTTACAGTTTTCATTTTATGCATGCCTAAAGTTAGGATAAAAATCAACATCTTTATTGTATTAGGAGGGGCATTCTTAAGCCCATAATGGGTGGTGGGTTTGTCGACCAGGCCAGATGGGTGGCCAAGAACCTAGTCCTAGACATTATCCACCCATTTAAACATGTTGGCAACATAAGTTTTTAGCCAACAAACACCAAAAATGGAGTTTTTAGACTGTAGCTTCAACTTTGATAACATTTATTATCAGTGTTTATGTGCTCCTAAATAGTAGTGAAAATTCACTTGCAAGTAGAATTAGATGTCATGATAATTGGAACACATGTAATTTTCCTATATAGATGTGATCAAAGAGATGGATTTGCACTTATGGGTTCTAGAGGCAAAAATTCTAGGTGGAGGTCAATAAGTTATCTCTTCACTACCAAAATGTTGCATTTTAGGACCCATTACTGCAACTTCTACCACAAATTGATCTTAGATGTGATATAGAATAGATTTAAGTTGAAATTAGAGGGATTTAACATGCATAGGAGTGATCTTATGGTTCATCCATATGACTTACATTTTTTATGAATGCCTAAAGTTAAGCTAAAAATCAACATCTTTCTTATATTGGAAAGGGCATTCTTGAGCCTGGAATAGGTGGTGGGTTTATCGACCAGGCTAGATCAATGGCCAAGAAGCTAGTATTATAAATTATCCACCCCTTTAGATGTGTTTTTAGTACCAATTTTCAGCCAAAAATTACCAAAAATGGATTTCTCATATTGTAGCTTCAATTTTCATAACATTTATTGTCAGTGTTTCCATGCTCTTGAACAATAGTGAAAATGCACTTGCAGGTAGTATTTTATGTCAAAATCATTAGAACATATGTAGTTTGACTATATAGATGTTCTCAAAGAGTTGGATTTTCACTTGTGGGTCTAAAAGGCAAAAATTCTAGTTAGAGGTCAACAAGTTGTCTCTTCACTGCCAAAACATTGTATTTTAGGACCCGTTATTGCAACTTCTACCATGGAATATTCTTAGAGGTGATACATACTAGATCTAGGGTGAAATTATAGGTATTTAACATGAATATGAGGGATATTATAGTTCATCCATGCAACTTACAATTTTTGTTTTATGCATGCTTGAATTTAACCTAAAAATCAACATCTTTCTTGTATTGGGAAGGGCATTCTTGAGCCTAAAATGGGTGGTGGGTTTATCAATTGGTCCATATGGGTGGCCAAGAACTTGGTCCTAAACATTATCCTCCCATTTTGATGTGTTTTTATTTATAGTTTTGAACCAAAAATCATCAAAAATGGAGTTCTTGAATTGCAGCTTCAACTTTGACAACATTTGTTGTCATTATTTTTGTGCTCCTAAATAGCAGTGAAAATGTACTTATAGGTGGAATTAGATGTCATGACCATTGGATAAAATGTAATTTTCATATGTATATGTGATATAATTTATGTATTTTCAATTATGAATCTCATAGGCAAAAATTCTAGTTAGAGGTCAACAAATTGTCTCTTCACTGCCAAAACGTTGCATTTTAAGACCTGTTACTGCAACTTCTACCATAGATTGTTCTTAAAGGTGATATAGAATAAATATAGGGTGAAAATAGAAGGATTTAAAATGAATATTAAATATCTTATTATTCATCCATATGAATTATAGTTTTAGTTTTATGCATGCCTGAAGTTAGGCTAAAAATCAAGATCTTTCTTGTATTGGGAAGGGCATTTTTGAGCCTAGAATGGGTGATGGGTTTATCGATCGAGATATATAAGAGGCCCAAAACTTGGTATTATAAATTATCCACCCCTTAAAATTATTTTTAAGCACCAATTTTTATTTAACAATCACTAAAAATGGAGTTCTCAAACTAGAGCTTCAACTTTGATAACATGTATTGTCAGTGTTTTCGTGCTCCTAAATAGTAGTGAAAATGAACTTGAGGTTGGAATTGGATGTCATGGTCATTGAATCATGTGTAATTTTCCTATATATACATGATAAAATTAATGTAATTTAAATTTGAGATCCTAGAGGCAAAAATTCTAGTTAGAGGTCAACAAGTTGTCTCTTCACTACTAAAAGGTTGCATTTTAAGACTTGTTACTATAACTTCTACCATATATTACTCTTAGATGTGATATAGAATAGATATAAGGTGAAAATAGAGGGATTTAAAATGCATATGAGGTATCTCATGGTTCATTAATATTAATTAAGATTTTGGTTTTATGCATGCCTAACATTAGGCTAAAAATTAACATCTTTCTTGTATTGGGAATTACATTCTTGAGCTTGGAATGGGTGGTGGGTTTGTCAACCAGGCTAGATGGGAAGCCAAAAACCTAGTCATGGATATTATGAACCACTCTATATGTGTTTTTAGTGATATTTTTATCCAAAAATCATCTTAAATGGAGTTTTCAGACTGCAGCTTCAACTTTGACAACATTTGTTGTCAGTGTTTCTGTGCTCTTCAATAGTAGTGAAAATGCACTTGTGGGTGAAATTTGATGTCACAATCATTATATAACATGTAATTTGCATATATAAATGTGATTTAAGTGATGTATTTTCACCTATGGATCCCAAAGGCAAAAATGTTAGTTGGAGGTCATTAAGAAGCCTAAAAGGCCTAATAGGCATAATAGTCCAAGTGAACCATATATATGTGGATAGAAGAAAGTGGTATTGGAATTAGGTTTAAAGATATTTGAAAGGTTTTTTTGAATATTTTAAAAATTTTCCAAGGGACAAAAATCCTTTGATAGGATACTAATCAATCAAGGAGCATATTAAGCCTTTTAGGCCTAATTAGGCTAAATTGCATGCCTATAGGTAATGGAAGGATCTTGACACTATCAAAGGAGACATTTGTGGTTCATGAGAGATGAAATTTTTTAGAGGTTTCAAAAATAGGAAAATAGACCTAGATGGCCATTTAGGCCTAATTAGGCCTAAATGTCCACCTATAGTTGGTCAAAGTGGCTTCAAAGCTTGGCCAAGGGGTATCATGGACCAAATGGAGCCAAGTGTTTAAAACTATTATAATCCCTTAAGACTAATTAAAGAATTTATGCTCTCTCCCAAGGTCTATTTTCATACTCTCTCAATTTTATATATGGAGTTTGGGGATGTTTCAAAGGGAATGGAGATAGGATAAGGTCTACCCCATGGCATGAAGAAGTCTTGGGCACTTTACAAGATAATTAAAGGCCTAAAGAGAAGATTCAAGAGCTTCTTGACTATCTTATAAATGATGCTAGATTTCCTTGAATGATATGAACTTCATCACTAGTATAAAACCCTTCCCATTAGAAGGAGAGCCTTCATCACCTGTTATGAGTTCTCCTCTTTACAATGTATTGACTCTTCATAATCTATTGACTCTCTCACCAAGGCTCTTGAACCATCTTTCCCAACTGAATTGATGCAGTGAAATAATAACAATTAAATCCTTTTCAAATTCTTTTACTTGTTTCTTAGGGACTAGAAATGGTCTCCTTTAATAAAGAATACAAAAGATGATTATAATAGCTTATTTGACCTCTAAGTCCATCATCACTTTCAAAACACTCTATGACAATCCCTCCCCTACAATTTAATCACCCATTTCCTTATTCCTCACAAGATTAGTCCTTTACTTGTTATATGCTCCTATAGGTTACAATGGCCTTATTGGTATTTTAGGGTATGAAATGCTAATAGAATACTTCAAATTGATACCAATTCCCTCTAGACCTTTATTCTTATTTCATTTACATTATTATAGAAAAAATATTCTTAAGAATAAGAAATGTTAATCTCTCTAACTATAGGCTCTATCATACCAATCTTATTTGTAACATTATCCTAAAAAGTTATTCTCAATCTCATAACATTTTTAATCCTTAAGCATAATTCAAAACTAATCATTCATAATAATTTGAACACAAGTATAATGTTCACAACTTTCATGAACTTGTTTCTAGGTTACAATCACTAGTATAAGATTCAATTAATGAAAAGATAGGTTAAACATCTCTTTCTTCTTATTTAATTTGAATTTTTATAGAAATAAAGCTTCTTAAGAATAATAAATGCCAATCTTTCTAATTATAGGCTCTGTCATACCAATCTAATTTGCAACATTATCCTAACAAGTTATTCTCAATCTCATAACATTTGTAATCCTTATACCAATCATTCATAATACTCTAAACACAAGTGATTCAAACAATAATTACTTCATTGGTTTTTTTTATTCATGTAAAAAATAATAATTCCATGTACGAATGCCATATATAGGCATAAAATGTCAATAATACATGAATTTCCATATAGGCATACCAAAAATTACATCATGTCTAACAACATAGTATCTAACATCAAGTGAATACATCATATATGTATTTATAATGCTAAAAATGTGTACATCACCATATAGGCATACAAAAAAGTACATCATCTGCAACATCCTAATCATCAAATAGTCTCCCTCTTTTTGTCTTCCTCAAATAAAAATCTCCTTGGGATGCCATGCTTGTAGATGGAGATATCCCAAATGCCTTGAATTGCTTCAAGGATCAACTATAGGCACTATAATCATAGCTCATTTTCAGCTAAACCTATTCAAATACAAAAATTATTATGAAATTAAAAAGTGTACATGAAACCAAGTTAATAAAATTATTTTAAACTATAATAAAAAATCATTTAAACATACACTTACTACAAGCTCATGGTCCTTCTTAATTTGTTTTTGATGCTCAATTGGGTCAATACCAAGTTTAGCTACTTAAATAGGCATGTTAAATGATGAAGAAACATGAGGAGCTACCACATTATACATATAAATTAGACTGGCCAATGTCATATGACATTCCTGCATACACAATACATTCATTCATATAAGTAATACTTACCCAAGTATGTAGTAAAATTATTAAAACAAAAGTATTAAATTACAATTCAAAATTATTAGTGAATATGTACCTCTGTGAGTACCTATGTAGATGACATTATAGCACCAATGCCTGATTCTATCTCAACTTAAAATGATGGAGTGTCCACCCTAGTCATCAGCTAAAAAAACAACCTAATAATTAATAACTTGGGTAATTCATT
This sequence comes from Torreya grandis, assembly GCA_037957365.1. Lineage (NCBI taxonomy): Eukaryota > Viridiplantae > Streptophyta > Pinopsida > Cupressales > Taxaceae > Torreya > Torreya grandis. The sequence continues at coordinate 3,502,662 of JARHVA010000175.1, forward strand.
GATTAAACAAGTTGCTAACAAACTTAGTCTTGCATAAGATATGAAAATATCTAATGAGGCCATGGGAAGCATGAATGTGACATGCGGATATGTGTAATGTGACTTATAACACCAAATAAAGGAAAGAAATGTCATTTTCATGAGAAAAAATGAGAAGACATCTAAGGCAATGATGCATCTCCGACACCTCTTGATGTAGGAGCATCCTACAAACTTATATATATGGTCCTGTAGTTAGTCTTATAAAATTTGATAGGTGTAAATAAGTCTTGAATGAGGCATTTAGTGTGTGTCTTAGGCCATTTAGATGTCTTGGAGAGTTTTCCCTCCAATACTTGTTAATTAAAATTTTAAATGTATTTGAGTTAATATTTTCTTAAATTATAATAATTAATGTGTCTAATAGGTTATAGAAGGTCTACTACATGGATATGAGTCTCCTAAGTTTAGTTAAGGTCATATCTATCTTTCTTACTCATTTAAAGGTCTTAAATGACTTGATAAGTCTTCAAAGATAAATTTTTATAATTTGAGATAGGTCTATTAGAGGAATAAAGACCTAAATTAACACATCCTAAACTTGGAGAAGTCTTCAAAAACATGATTATTTGGAATATATCATTTGAGGGATGCACAAGATGAAGGAAAAAGTATAAAAGACCAACTTTACATCATTACAGGATTGATAAATAGTCTGCCATGAGAGAATAGGGGTTTGTAATATAGAAATGAGTTATTTTCTTATGAATAAAATGAATTTATTGCTCATATGAATTTCATTACATGTATTATATTGAGATCAATATAATTTACGTATTTTTGAATGATATTTCATGTTATATTGATTAGAAAACCTTCACTCTATAAATACTTTGTTATGCTCCATCTATAATAGGATACAAAGGTCTCATTGCATGTGGAACTTTTTATATGGATTAAAAACAAGTATAGGAAGAGTTGTACTAAGTTTTTAAGGACATCGAATAGGCTATGAACTATCTATAAGAAGCTCGTATCTTCTATATTCTACAAGAAACCCAACTTACAGGGTAACCTTCACAAAAAGGACTATAACTTCTATTTGAATCCTTTAAATTTCACAAAAACTTGGGAATAGTTAGGCAATAAGCCTAAAAGATGATTCCAAAGGTTTTGGATCTAATAAATCCTTACAATCACATTTATTTAAATATGATTTTCATGTAAACTTGTAACCTTATATCTCTAAGACAACGAGGGAGGATTTATGAGTGATTTTTTAAAAATTGAGTCATTGAATGCAAGTTAGGTGTTGAAACATACTTGATATACCTATATACACTAGTTTGAATTCTTGTATATATTTTATGATGTGTATTTCATATTTTGACCTGATTAAGGTCCTTATGCCTAATTATCTTAAGGCAGTGACTTGGTATAGTTGAGGATAGTCCTATGAGATATGGTGTCTAAGTTGATTTGTTTTGAAATTTTAATAATGTTATCACCTTGAATACTTTGATTAAAAATATTCATTACTTTTTATTCAATTGATTATTGGTGTGATAAAAAATCCCTTGGAAATAGTCATTGTGATAAGACAAGTAACATGGATAGGTGTTTATTGAGAAGTTTGTAAACTAAGTTCTAATATTAATACACCTGAGTGATATGTTGATTTTATGAGAGACATATATATAATATTTTTAAGAGTGTCTATAACTTTAAAAAATAGGTCTCATCAAAATCTAAATAAACATATAAAAAACAAACCTAAATATTGTAGAGATAAGAGTGAGTGGACAGTCTTCTTTACAAGTGCATGACTTTGGTTATTGAAAACATAGTATGAAAGTTGAAATAAAATAAAAAAATTTGATATGGAGGATGACTTTATAACACTACGCCAATCCATGTTAATACATCACATAATAAAAAGTCTAACAAAATTATATTAGGTATTTTATATTTTCTTACACAAAATCTACCAATGATATAATTAAGGTGTATGAATGTACATCTAGAGTATATACGATTCACTCAAAATTTTACCTCTATAAATTTATATGGTGTTGTATTGACACATATAGATGTAGTAGTGGTTGGCCCACTACCTAGCTCAGTAAATTGAAATTATGATGTTGAAGGCAATGTTTCCTTCTGAAAACCAAAAATAATACATATATATTATCAATTTAAATGTGTAAATTAATCTTTAACTTTTTAATTTTCAAATATAAATTAAAATTTTAACATGAAATTAATATAAAAGATACCTACATGCATGTAAAAATGAAGATATCCACACCAAATGTGTGTGCCAATAGTTCATTAGTCAAGACCATATCCTCCAAGCCCCTTGAAATGTTACCATCATCATCCTAAGGTCCAATGTATATAGCACCACAAGATTTGCATGGGTGGGGTCAGGTATGCCTACTAAGTGGAGTATTTTGGGCATATATTTTTGAAATCCTACTCATATGATGAATAAGTGTATCATTAAATTCACTAAGTACATGTAAAGTGTTAATCTCCATAACCTCCTTTACCATAGAGAGAATCTCTAGATGAAGTGGCTTTTGGGTAGGGATCCTTGTAGGCTGATTAGGTGCATGATGTGAACCTAGTCAATCCTATGCAGATTCTTTCTCTCAACCCTAAAAATCATCATAGTCAAAATAGTTTAGAATATCATTAAGCACAAAATCATAATAGAGTTTCCTCAAAAAATACAATGGGACCTCATGGTTGTTACATGGTGGATAATCAAATACCATCTACCATCGCTCCAAAAATTTGGCCTTAATCAAATTTTGGTTGCATTGATGGATTGGGAAATGTTTAGTGATTATTGAAAATGGTGAATTAGTGGTTGGGATGATGAATAAGGTGAAAATTTATGCTTTTGTTATTTCTTTAGTATTCACCTCATATTTTGATAATTTCTTACTATAGTAAGCCCTACATCTATCAAATTGACTTGTTATTGAGTCAACTTGACCTAATACTAACTCTACGATATTGGCCAAATAGGTATGGTGAGTATTAGTGGAAGTGGGATCCCTCATTCTCATAATTATCTTCTTAATTTCAATTTTTTTCGCATTATGTGTGAGTTATATCCTCCTGACTGCCTGGGGGATCTAATAGAGGAGGGTTAGGTAGAGGGTTAGGAGGTTTAGGTAGAGGGTTAGGAGGGTTGGGTAGAGGCTTAGGTTAAGGGTTACTATAGTTACCTATTGAATAAAAATTACAAATAAAACTATGAACAAAATAAAAAATTGACAAAAACTGATTTAATTTACTATCACTTACCTCATCTTCATGACAACATCATCAATTTTGTGAATGCAAGAGTAAAACCAAAAAATTCCACTATTGATGGGATCAAAACCAATAATTTCCATACCAATGGTAGAAACACATGAATGAAAAGAAAAATTTGAATGGAAGAAGAGAAAAATGTGAATGGGAGATGAGAAAATGAATCAATGATTTGGGTTTTTTTTTTGTTTTTATGTTTTAAGGAACACATACATGTTTCTTATAATTATAGGAATGCACACGATTGTATATAATGCATACACATTCCTATAACATGTACACATTTATAATGGAAAAGGAATGAGTATGCATTCCTTTTGTCAAAAATCCATGAACATTATGGCTTGTGTATCCCAAGCCATAATGCATACACGTTATAAACATAACACATATGCATGGTGGGAAATGTCTAGGAATTATCCCCAAAATCCATGCACATACCCATATATAAAAACCTTTTCATCCATAATTTCACATTGAATTTAAACAAATATAGTGTCATCTCAGACATTACTATAAAAATGACATTTTAATCTTCACTACTTACTATTTTAAGTTCTAAATTATTCTCTTCATCTACATCATTATGTTTTTAAGGAATTAGATTTATTTGTTTTTTTAATGATTTTTTAGCTTACCAATAATACATTCTATAAAATCTTAGACTTATAGCATGTATATATAGTAGAAACTTAGCATATGTATGTGGATGAAAAATAACATGTGTATATGTATGTGGAAGACTCTTGACATGTGAATGTTGAAAACACTCATTGATGTGTCTATCCTTAAGCTTCACTCTCTCATACATATCACTCACAAAAGTATTTCAAAACCCCATAACCCATAAATATGCATTATCATACTGATCATGATTAATAGGTGATTAATAAACCCACAATATGCACATGTGGTATTTTATTATTTCCTTAATGAATCCCCTTATGGTTAATTTTGGTCTAATTATGACCTAGGCCAATTGAATATTAATAAATAGGGTCAATTATGTTTGTATAAACTTAAATCCTCCATATTTCCTTAGATAGATCCTTGTTAGGGCCTTTGTGAAAATTTATCCAATAATGATATACTCAAGTAAAATGTATGTGCATTACCCTAAAATATACTTCATTACTCCAATCACTCCCAATTACAAACTTTGTTTATTAATTTTAGTTTAATAAAAACCTACATATATAAAATAATGATATTCATAGGTTCAAGTATGTGTCCATATTTTAAAATGTGCCTTCATCACTTGGATCCCTTCTAATTAGGGTATTGGTCTATGTAATTTATTCTAATAATGAGCTAGGAGCACTAAATAATGACAAATCAATGGTAAATTATGTGTATTTATCACCAAATCACACTTCATTTCTTCAATCACAACTAATTTGAGACTTTTTAAAAATTCATTCTATTAAAAAATAATAACATGGAATAATAAAAAATAAGGGTCAATTATGTGTGCATAATCCCAAATCATTATTCATTTCTCTAATTTTTCTTAGATATCCCTTATTAGCATTGACATTAGTGGAGTTTGGGATAACTACACCTTGAATTAACCATATATATCATTTTTGGTCTTGACTTCCCATTTTTATTGTAGGATTTATTCACTTTTAAGACAATCATAACCAATTTCCCATGATTGGTAATAATTGGTCAAATTTATCCCTTATTAGTGTAAACACTGGTTGATCTAGGTCTTGCACCCTTAACTAACCTTAATTAACTACAATTAGTCTTTATATGTTGTTAATCATAATTCTTAGTGCAAGAGTTAGTCAATTTGGTTATAATAAAACTTAATTAACCTTGATTATTCAGGTTTGGTCGTAATTAGGCATTACTTCTTTCTCAAACTTAATGTTATTCAAGGGTGAGATGAGACCACCCTTTTAAAAATGATGCTTAGGGTACTCAAAATAAATCTAACAAACATATAATTATTTCTATTAACACAAAACTATTGTGACAAATAATTTACGCCATCATTATAATGACAAAGAACCTAATAGAGGGTCTAAAGATTGGAGAAGGGGTTATGAAAAACCCTAAGGGATTTTTATAACCTCTTCTCTACAATTTTACCTCTTTGTTCCCAAAAAAAACACACAACCAAAAGTAACAATAACACCTAGAATAATGCAATGAGAGCAAAAAATAACTTACTAGAAAACACCTTAATTCAAAACATATTTTTCCTTTTTGTTCTCTCTTTACACTTATTTTATTATTCCACCTATTCATTATTTATTTTTTATCTTTATATGTGTATTTCTTGGGAGATATTTAAGTCCATTTAAAATAACGGAATATTCTCTTATAAAAATCCCATGAAGTAGGCATTACATCTAACGCATGATGAGATGCCAAAAAATAACAGTTTCATAATGGCATGACAACAAGGTTTGCATTTTTTGTAGCCTACATTCCTCCATAACCTCTTTATTTACACTCCCACCATATTACCTAACTCCCAATTTCTAAATGAGTTGAGCTAAACACATCCAAACACTTATCCATTATGTCCTAAAACATAATTATTAATCAATAATCTAATCGATGTCAATTGACCTAATCAAGGTATTAAATCAAAATAAACATTTTAATTAATTTACTTAGCTTAGAACAAGGTTTTGAGAAATATAATTATTATCTAAATTCTTTGAATTAATAAATGTTTCTAATTTTCCCATTTTTAAACATTGATATGGCCTTAATCAAGGCTCTTTCAAAGCAACCTAAAAATTGCCAATGCCTTTTTACAATCCAAGCCTTGGGTCCAATTATGCCAAGAACAATTTATAAAATACATCAACATCATGTTGAATAAGGCTAAGTCCAATTACCCAAGTCCTTGTGACTTATTATGTCATAATGTCATATCAAGTGTAAAATCTAGTGTTAACAAATATTAAATAAACAATGTGCACAATTATCTCCATGCCAATGATAGCCACTCAAAATAAAATAATAAAAATTTATCCATAGTATAATTATCCATAATAAAAAAACATAAATAATGGAATGGTGGTTTTTAATATCTATTTATTTCATTTAATATTTTAATACCTATATACCATTATTTCATTGGTTTTCTACACTCTTCCACCCTTAAGCCTATCTCATCCTCTGATTGTACCTATAAAACCATTTAGATGAAATAAACAAGACCTATATCAGAATGAAAACACTTAAAAATATATATTAGATGTAAATATACATCATAAAATAAAATCATAGCTCAAAATAGATCATTTATCATCCTAATATGTTATCACAAGGATATGTAAGTGATTTTATTACATATCAACAAGGTGGGATATGACATGGTACTCATCATACACATGAGATTATGAGTGATGATAATAGTTAAATTACAGTGCATGATGTATTATCAAATTCTAATACACCCACATCTATTACTTTGCACTCATGAAAAGTGACCCTTGAACCATATGATAAGGGCACTCCCCATGACTATCCCATTTATGGGATAATTGGTTATCACCTTTTAAAATTTCAATTTAAATAAAAAAATACAAATAAAAAAACATTAAAAATATTAAAAAATTAAAAAATCATGACCTAAGCATGATATTATTTCTAATTAGATTGTTTGTTTGTGTGTGTGTGTGTGTGTGTGTGTGTGTGTGTGTGTGTGTATATTATTTATCACATATTTGGTAGATAACATATTTTTTTATAAACACGTGAATTTTATGGTAAATGAGTGTGGTCTAAGACATAGATCATACATGGACACATAAATATTGGCTCCTATACCTAGTGCCCATTCAAATGCTAAGGCCATCTTATTCCACACATCATGCTATTATAGGTTATATATTTTATGATGTTTTACCATGTTGAGCTACCTTTATTACTTAAAAATGTTACTAGTTACTCATATCTTACACAATATTACATGGATATGTTACTTTTCTATAATATAACATTGATATATGTGGATAGTGTAGACTAGATTTCACTTATTCTATGCTTCATTGATATTAATACTCTTGTATTATAGGTGATTCATTTCTTGTCTATTGTGTGTATCTCTTTGGAATTGTTTATAACATATTAATGTCCTTTGATTATGGCCCTTGGCCTTATTTAATGTGAAACTTTCATGTCCCTTCTATGTGTCCCTTGGCCATATGTGTGAAACATCCTTATATCTCTTGTGTGTGGCAGTTGGCCTTATATATTTGACATATTAATGTCAATTGGCCTCATTTAATATGACATTAATTTGTCCCTTGTTTTCAATAAATTCATGTCCCTTGATTGTGGCCCTTTGCCTTATGTGTGACATTTTGTGTTTATGTGAGTGGATTATCGAGGATTTTATGTTGGTCTTGTTTGGATTGTCGGGATTACAGGTTACATGATCCATATCACAACCTCCCCATTTTTTGTGGCTCCATGATTATATAATACACTTATTTAATGCATAGTATTATTTAAATATTACATCAATAATGGTTACTAATGCATGCCTTATTGATACATCTATCTTGACATGACAAATATATGCCATACATTACATATGTTACATACATCATTTGATGACATATGAATTAATATGATGACATATTATATAAGTGTTGTCATGAATATACATTGTTAAATATTTATATATGACATAATATAATTAAATATTTATTATGATATGAGTGATTTAAAAGATACATCCATCACTTTAAAAGGGAGAATATTAGTGCACTTTTCATAGATACCAAATCCTTCATGAGCATAAAAATTCACAATTTGGAAATAGATTATAGGATTCAGAGAGCTCATAATGGTTCACATATCATATGAGATTAGATATGAGACATATATTCATGTATTGATAGAGATTATGAGGGAATATGCCATGCATATACACACACTTCATAGAGACATGATCTACATTATAAATTTTTTTATAAACTTGAGTACATATACCATGTAGTACACATGGTTTACTAGAACAAAAATTACAAATTTTCACATACATATACATTTTATATACATTTTCTTAGATTTTATCATATAGATGCATAGAATTTTATATCAATTAGAATTTATTTAGTGGGGCATATTACAAGTTTATAAACATATATACTATCTTAAATATTAGTTGGTGTAAATTCAGTGAGGAATGATACTTGTTCATACACATATACACATTTTACATTGAATGCTATTATAGTTGTTTATTTTCAAATAAAATTCAATTCCACTAAGAAGTGAAAAAACTATATTATTTAAGTCCATATACAATATTTGATTCATTTTTTAAGAATTAATGCACATTAAGGTTTAGTAATGCTCAAATACCTTGAAATTAATCATAATGAGCCCATTATGTGGCTCCCACCTTACCTTCTTGAGGTTCAAGATCAAATCTAGAATAGTTATTTGAGTTAGTGTAGTTGACGTTAAGTGACACTCAATAGTCTTAACACAAATCCCTATTCATGGGGGTTTGGGAATTTGTCTTCCCAACCCACAAAATTTCATAGTTATAAAAAATTGGGATTTCATCACCCTAAATTCTCTAATGTTTAATAATAGGAACCATTATCTCATTCTTCAACAAAGAAGCATTATATCCAACAAAATTATATGGAAAAATGGTATACTCGCATCCAAGTGCACTCCTTTATTGATCTTAAATATTTGAAAGTTTAAACTATAGTTTAGATTTCAAATTTTACTCTATGGACATTGACTACTACATGTTCATTATAGGTTTGCATGGGGAAAAGCTATATATTTGTAATCTTCTCCCAAAGAAAAAATGTGTCATACACTCTCAAGTATACTTTATCATTTTACTCTAGTATTTATATTGAATTCAATACTAGAATAAAATGGGTCATTTATAAAGACTAAAATATGGTATTAGACATTAGGAAATGTCATTTTTAACCTAAATTGATCATGCAAGAATTAAACATACATACATTCGTCTAATATGCCATTATCTTACATACACATTATATCTATGGTTCCAATACTTCAAATATGTTTCCATTCACCTTAGGAATTCTCCTAGTCTATACCAAACCAATAAACTATCATACTTAAACATTTCTAGAGCATTAATGTCATAACCACACAAAAATCAACCTAAAAAAATATAAATTTTAGGGTCATGATTCTTATTTTTTCCATAATAATATAAGTAAAAGCATTACTAATTCTACCAAAATTTACCAAGCTATGTATGAGATTGTTCTTTTCCTCCCGTGATACTTGTGGGTAGGTTGACTGAACTAAAAAGGTTAAGTGGTTAGCAAAAAATCCAAATAATAACCTCATAGTTATTTACCACTTATCCCTTAAAATAATTTATACTTATATAAAATATGTAGAACAGAAATTAATACCTTTTAATATCTCATAGCTTGACCATTAGGTTAGATAAAGCATAGATTTTTTGTCTAGTCTTTGATCAAGTCTAGTATGGGTTTTCAATAGAAGCTAAGTATTTTATCCAAAGGTCCTTAAAATATATTATATTCATAAATAGTTTAATCTTTCCATTGACTATTTATTTTAAAATTAAGGCATTACTTATAATAGTTATGCTTGGTCAAGTTGTTCATTTTTAGAAAGTAACCAAATAATACATCTAGTCATAATTAGTCAACTACTAGTGAAGATTGAGTTTGCATTTGGCATTAATTAAATGCATTTGTATAAAGTATTCATAGGTATGGTAAGTATCCATTTAGATTAAATTCTTACTTATAATCATAACATAACCACTCTTTCTATCAAATAACATTCATAAGATCGATTCATGTACTCATGGTTTCATACCCAAACATTCTCCCATACAATGCATCTTATCTGATTCATCTAACATACTTCTTAAATTATGAATAAGTCACTAACTAGATAAGGAGTCTTAATGGTGTATGTAATCAATACCAATTCTATTCAAGTAACTATTCTAATTACTAAATTTCATCTATCAATACCTTAAGTGATAATAAATCATCTCCTTATAGGAAAAAAATCCTTATCCACCTCAAAATTCAAGACCAGGTTTACTTTGCCTATAGGTAGGTCATTATTTGAGTTGATCACAGATAGTACCAAGAATTATGTTATGAAAAAAATTTAAAGTTTCAAATTTTAATTCCTTTATATGACATGACAATTAAAAATCATCCAGGTTGAAGATTGATATACCAATATTTTGTAAACAAAAATAACACAACAAACCACAATTTCCTTGATCACTAGGTTAAATCCACATTACAAGCTCATAAAAAAATCCTTGATAATTAATTCAATCCTTATTAAATATTTCATACTTCTTTGTATCCCAATAATTCATGGTGACTTAAGTTGGTGTTGACCAAATTTTGACCCCCAGGTCAAAATTAGTCAACCCCTATAGTTTGAAACTTTTCATATGGATCTCCAAGATTATGATGGTCTTGTGATGGTATTGTAATGTCCTTGTAATGGTTTTGTAGTGGTCACTAAAATATTTGAATAACATTGATTAAGGTTTGGTCTCTTGTGCATTTGTATAGTCTTCAAAGGTCATTCATAAGCTAATGTTATTATCAGGAGTGGTCAAGGTTAAATCATTGTGACAACTCATGTTATTCAATTTTATTCATGCCTTCAAGGTAATATATTCATGCACTAATCTCCTACCATGTTTGTTATGTATCCCAAATTTAATTAAGTCATTATAGGCCAAATGTGAGGAAATGGTATGTAATATTATAAATGAAAAAATTTAAAGAGATAATATAACATGTATGGTGTCATAATATGGTCAAAGGATGGTTAGATTCAGATAAAGTTGCATAAAAATTCCCAAAGTTGGATAATCATACAAAAAGAAGTAATTTTAAGTCACTTGTATGAAAATGAGAATCCATATTTAGGTGCAATGTGTATATAAATGTATTTTCAACTTATCCACATGGAAAATGAATTAAAAAGGAATTTAGAGGTCAAAAAATTCATAGAAATACTCAAATGTTTAGTTGAGCTCTTCACAAGCCTAAGAAGGCTAGAAATGTTTGATTGTTTAATGAATGTATAAAAGAGTTGGGATAAATGATCCTAGGTATAAGAGTTACCCACCATAGGATTAATATTCATGAAAATATTTTAGTATTTGAGATGCTGAGATATATGAACCATCACTAACAAGCGATCCAGTAAAAAATAACTAGTCAACCCCATAGGCTCATGTTTTACACCATTTTCATGTAGTTTAAAGCTAGTTGAAGCATGGTGAGTTTTTTATGGGGTTTATATAGATATTAATATCCATTCCATACTTGTTTTCATCAGTCTCAGATTTGTGAGATTTCATGAGATCAAAAGGAGCCTCCATGAGAAATATGTAATAGTTTTGTTTTTAAGTTTTTAGAGAAGTTAATAGGTTTCATTAATATAGGTGGATGGTTGAATGTTTTCCACATCTATTCATTCCATTAAGGATATTTTACCTAAATTATAATTCCATACACAGTCCTTCAAAGTGGCATTCATGTTTCTATGCTTGAAGACTATATTATGAGGATTCCTATAGGGATGGTTTCAAAAGTTTTTATCTTGATTTGTACAAGTCATATGGATATCATGATCTCATTAAATTATATGAGATAATGATAAAGAATTCTCAAAGTTTAAAAGTTAATACTTATACCATATTAAGGCCTAAAACAAGAGAAATGTAGAACTACAAGTTTGTAAACCTATAGGTTTGCATTTTGTGAGAAATTATTGAAATGTACATTAAGTCTTGAGTTTGAATACCTAAAAATGAAATAAATTCAGTGTTTTAATGCTTGGATGGTTCAAAACCAATAGAGAGAGAAAGTGTTTTCAATTCCAATGACCAAGACACCAAATGATGACTTATAGGCAGAGCTAAGGTTTTCTGACATGCATGATTAGGAAAAAAAAGTGTTAATAGCTTGAAAAGAGTTAGGTTTGAATTTGAAGAGATTCATGAAGTTCAAGTGTGTATTGGGTGACAATATCCTAGTTAATAAGGCTATGTTTCTCACTGAATTTTCAAAACTCCCACCCAATCATCACCTATATCCATGTCTTGAATAGACATGAGAGAGTGAGTGTATGCAAGTGATGATGTTGGATATTGAAAAGTTACAGAGGGAAAATGAAAGGTTATAATATACCTATATTGTGATTAATATCATTGAATTATCTCAATGATTTGTATAAAACATTTTAAACTCTAAATGTAGTTAAAACCCCATAATAACCACCTATAAGTTGGTCTTAGTAGCTCATATGGTTTTCAAACTTGAGAGAAAAAGCAATGTATAACATTAGGGTTTGAACTCATATATATATATATATATATATATATATATATATATATATTATAAAGGATATATAGATGCCAATTTGACTATGTGTATGTAGGGTTAAAGTGAGTTTATATTAATTAGTTTATTTGATAACTATTTTATATTCCATTTTGACATTAAATTAACTTTTATCCTTTATATATATATATATATATATATATAAAGGATAAAAGTTAATTTAATGTCAAAATGGAATATAAAATAGTTATCAAATAAACTAATTAATATAGACTCACTTTAAACCTACATACACATAGTCAAATTGGCATCTATAGGCTTACCTAGAGTGAGAGGTGCTTGTTTGGTTTTGAGAAAGAACAAGTCATTGGGAAGAATAAAGTCACATAGGAATGGTACTATTATTATATTATGACCCCATATAGTCTTTAGACTCAAAAAAAATATGGAAATGTTGTTAGGCTTTGTTTAGGCCTGGCAAGCCTAAAGCCACTTACATAGCCTGTGTGTACAATCATGAGAAAGTGGCTTGTTGAAGATAAAATAAGAGTCTAAAGATATTGGGAATTGTATAATTTTGGAACATACCTTAAAATATCATCCATAGATAATGGAAGACAAGAAAATGACCATTTTAGCCTATGAGACCTCATCTAGCTCTATTAGGTGCATGACTATAGTTCAAGACCAAGTTTATCTTGATCATTGGGACCCTAACCTTTTACATGGGATAAAATGGATTTTAAAGATGGTGAATGGGTCCTCACACTTCAATGTCCTATAATTATATGTTGGTTTATGTCCCTAACCTTTATGAACAAAGGTTAAAATGGCAAAACACTCTCTAATGGCATAATTTAGACCTAAAAAACACCATCTTGTGTTTATAATTGTATAAAAAGATTGCATGGGAACCTAATAACTTATATTTAATTAAGGAAACATGTTTAATATAAATTTTTGGCATTATTTTAAGAGTTGAGACCCCAAGGTTTATGAATAATTGTTAAGAACTCAAACCATATTAAACCCTTCTAAATCCCTAATAAGGACCCTATGAGAGATATTCAATTGTAAAGTGATTGAGATGAACTTTATTTCTCCTAAAAACTCTTAGAAATAATTCTTCACTCTAGTGATGTCTTCATCATGACATTTGATTGTACCTCAAACTGTATGGACTCATTAAATGTTGTATTTTTATGAGATTTTGAGCTCAAAATAGGGTATACGAGATCATGGAATGTGACAACCATTAAGAGAGATGATTTGGGTTGTATTATACCTATCAAAGTTAAAAAAATCTATACAATCCTCCTTGAAAGTTCTCTTATAGGTCTAGTTATTGAAGGTAGTGTGAAAAGAGACTAAGAAATTGTAGGTTTTTGGGCCATTTCATGGTTTACATATCTACATAAGGTCTCAGAATCCCAAAATTGACATGGATAATTTTAATATCCTATGGAAATTAAATCACACACTTTTTATTGGTTTCACATGTGTCAAATAATTTTGGAGCAAATTCTCAATTTCTAGGCTTAGAAGGCTAATGGAGACCTAATTGGAGAGAGAGAGAGTAGAAAAAAAAGTAAACTTTATTGAGTTGTGGAGCTAAAAGCTTTACCAGATGAGCAAATGCAGAGGTTGTTGGAGTCACACAGTCGTCGACATCGATCAAGAGTTGACTAGAAGCTACCAACGTCGGTTATGGATTAGCTAACGTCGGTCATAGACAGATAGACAGGGACTGACGTCAGTCACCTGTGCATTTTAAGAGTCTATTTTCAAGGAAGAACAGATTGTTTGCATGATAAGATTAAATGTTAGTATTGAGTCCACATTTCTATTTTTGGTAGGACAGATTTAAACCTTTGATTAAGAGGTGCATCTAATGGTGGAGAATGCATAGCTCATGAATCCTAGTATTATATAATAGGGTTAGATCTTCATAGCTTGTAGACATGAGAAAAAGGGTAGATAATTCAAGGATTGAATTAGTTGTAATTGTGAGAGAGAGAACTCTTGAGGGAAAGAGATCTGTACATCTAAAAGGTGTGAAAGAAAGAGATATTTCTTCATTGTATTTCCTTCTAGAAGAGTTTAATACAAGTTTTCATTGTTTCTTGTATCTCCTATTCTTTGTTATTTCTGATTTCTAGTTACTTATTAATTCTGGTTCAATTTCGTGTTTAGTTGCTTACACAAAAGTAATCAATTGTACTGTAAGATCCTAACAAGTGGTATCAAAGCTAGGTTCACTAACAGCTAGTATAGAGCAGGTTAGTGTTTGTTGATTACAGGTTCACTCACAGGGGTTTCTAATTGAGTGGGAGTAAAGCAATGGTAGAAGAAAGTAAGCTAAGAATGGAGAAATTTAATGGCAAGAATTATCAATTATGGAGGATTCAGATAGAAGATAATTTGTATCAGAAAGATCTGTACTTACCATTGGGTGGGGTTTCAAGCAAGCCCACAGATATGCAAGATGAAGAATGAAATGTTCTTGATAGAAAGGCTCTGGGATCTATAAGGTTGAGCCTGGCATCTTCTGTGATTTCTAACTTATCACAAGTAAATACAATGGTAGAGTTAATGGATACTCTGGCAAATTTATATGAAAAACCCTCAGCTTCGAATAAGGTATATCTTATGAAGCAATTATTTAATTTACAAATGCAGGAAGGTGGATATGTATCTAGTCATCTTAATGATTTCCATGTAATAGTAAATCAATTAAATTTAGTCAAAATAGTTTTTGATGATGAAATTAAGGATCTCTTAATTTTATGCTCTTTACCTGAAAGTTGACATAGTTTGGTAATGGTAGTTAGTAATACTGCATCTGCTTCAACTATCTTGAAAGTTGATGATGTTGTTAGTGTAATCTTGAATGAAGAAACTCGCAGGAAAAGCACAGGGGAAACATCAGGTAATGCTATAAGTATTGAAAGCAGGGGAAGGCAAAGAGAGAAGGGCAAGCAAGGGAAATCAAGGTCAAAGATGGGAAGTAGATCCAAATCCAGAAATGGAAGAATAACCTGCTATAATTTTGGAAAGAAAGGGCATGCAAATAAATATTGTTGGTTGAAGGATAACAAAGAAAATCAGCATGAAGGTAATAAAGAAGCAAAAGTTGCAGGTATTGTTACACAGGATGCTCTTATATTTTCTTTGGATAATAAATTATAATCATGGGTTTTAGATTCTGGTGCCTCTTTCCATGCAACCCCAAATAGGGAGTTTTTCAATGATTATGTCCATGGAGATTTTAGAAAAGTTTATTTAGGGGATGATGAGCCTTGTAAAATTGTTGGCAAAGGAAAAGTATAGCTGAAATTATAGAATGGCAACACATGGGTGTTGAAGGATGTCATGCATTTACCCATCCTGAAGAAGAATCTGATTTCTACAAGAAAGTTGGGTGATGAGCATTGCACAGTAACTCTCATAGCTAAATCTTGGAAAGTTTCCAAGGGTGCACTTATATTAGCAAAAGGTAAGAGAGTAGGTACACTATCTATCTACTTGTATTACTGATTATTCTCCTTCTGTTTTATCTACTTCAAATGTAGATGCAAAGTTGTGGCACTATAGGCTTGGTCACATGAGTGAGAAGAGAATGAATGTTCTTAAGTCAAAAGATAAGCTTTTAGATTTGAAAAGAATAGATCTAGATTTTTGTGAGCATTGTATTTTTGGGAAATAGAAGAAAGTGAGGTTTCTCAAAACTGGGTCAACAAAGAAGAAGCACAAGTTGGAGCTTGTTCACACAGACGTGTGGGGACCAGCTCAGGTAGCTTCTATTGGAGGATCACGGTATTATGTTACTTTCATTGATGATGCTACAAGAAATGTATGGGTTTATTGCATAAAGAGGAAATCTAATATTTTTGACACATTTAAGAAATGAAAAGCTTTGGTTGAGAATAAAACAGGTTTGAGATTGAAGTGCCTTAGATCTAATAATGGTAGTGAGTACTACAACAATAAATTCAATAGTTACTATTCTATGAGTGGAATACGTAGGGAAAGGATGGTTCCAAGGACACCTCAACAAAATGGAGTTGCTGAAAGGATGAATAGAATAATAATGGAGCGTGCACGGAGTATGAGGTTGCATGCTGGTTTGCCCTTATAGTTTTGGGTAGAAGATATAGATACTACAATTTACTTGATTAACAGAGGACCTTTTACTACAATGTATGGTGGAATTCTAGAAGAGGCATGGACAAGTAAAAAGGTAGATCTTTCATTTCTCAGAGTTTTTGGTTCTGAAGCTTTTGTGTACATTGATATAGAAAATAGAAAGAAGTTGGATGCTAAATCTATGAGGTGCACATTCATTGGTTATGGCTCTGGAGTTCAGATTTTAGTTGTGAAATTTAGAAACTAGTAAAATTATTAGAAGATGTGATGTTGTTTTCAATGAGAAGGTGATGTATAGTGATCAGCTCAAGAAGCTGAATAATTCTGAGTAGGGCAATGTTGATTTGGATGAGGTTATGATTCAAAATGAGCTCACAGGTCACACACAGGAAAACATAGACACTGACATTGGTTAGGCAGAAACCAATGTCAGTGAGATAGTAACTGACATTGATCAAGTGGAATCGATGTCTATCAGGTACAGACCAACATCGACTAGAGATGACCGAGATCGGTCACTGACAGAAGGAATTTGGGCAGACATCAAGCTATGAATGAGTCTCAAATGCCCATAACGAGGTCTAAAAGGGTAAGTAAACCTCTAATTCATTATTCCCCTTCATTAAACTACTTGTTGCTCACTGATGGTGGAGAACCAAAAAAATTTGATGAGGCAATGTAGGTAGAATCTAGGAAATAGTGGGAGCATAGCATGAATGAGAAAATTGATTCCTTAAAAGAGAACCAAATGTGGGATTTGGTTGAGTTGCCAGCTGGAAAGAAAGCACTAAAAAACAAATGGATATATAGGTTAAAGGAAGGAGAGAATGGACAAATGAGACATAAGGCTAGGTTGGTAGTAAAGGGATTTGCACAGAAACTAGGTATTGATTTTGGTGAAATTTTTTCTCCTGTAGTAAAGATGACTTCTATTCGGACTGTATTGTCTTTAGTTGCTATTAAGGATTTGCATCTTGAGTAACTTGATGTTAAGACAACATTTCTTCATGGAGATTTAGATGAAGAGATATATATGGATCATCTAGAAGGTTTTGAGGTCAAAGGCAAGGAGAAACTTGTGTGCAGGTTAAAGAAAAGCTTATATGGTCTTAAGCAGGCTCCAAGACAATGGTATTTGAGGTTTGATAGGTTTATGACAGAGCATGGCTTTAGTAGATGTCAATCTGACCATTGTGTTTATTTTAACAGATTGGATAATGGTAATTATATTCTCCTGTTACTGTATGTAGATGATATGCTTGTTGTAGGTTCACACATGCAGGATATTACTAAGCTTAAGGTAAAATTAGCTCACACATTTGCCATGAAGAATTTAGGAGCAGCAAAGAAAATCCTTGGCATGAGTATTAAGAGAGACAGGAAAATCACAGTTTGACTTTGTCTCAAGAGGATTGTGTGAACAAGGTGTTGGAGAGGTTCAATATACAGGATGCAAAACCAGTAAGCACACCTATGGCTGGACACTTCAAGTTGTGCAAAGAACAATGTCCTAAATCACATGATGAGGTTGAGTTTATGAGTAGAGTTCCATATGCTTCAGTAGTTGGGAGCTTTATGTATGCAATGGTATGTACTAGACCTGATATTGCCCAAGCAGTGGGAGTTGTCAGCAAGTTTATGGCCAATCCAAGAAAGGAACACTGGAAAGCAGTTCAGTGGATTCTCATATATTTGAGAGGGACCAGCAGTAGGAATTTATGCTATGGAGGGTCAAACACTTCTCTACATGGGTATGTAGATGCGGATATGGCAGATGACTTGGATGGTAGGAGAAGCACCACAGGATATGTGTTCATTGTTGGTGGAATGACAATTAGCTAGATTTCAAAGTTGTAGAAGGTTGTTGCCTTGTCTACTATAGAGGTAGAATACATTCCAGTCATAGAGGCTAGCAAGGAAATGATTTAGATGACTCGGTTCATGGAAGAGTTGGGAAAGGAGCAAGAGAGTTGCAGATTATTTAGTGATAGTCAAAGTGCAATTCATTTGGCAAAGAATTCAACCTTTCATTCAAGAACCAAACATATACAGCTTAGGTATCACTTCATTAGATAGGTATTGGAGAATGGACAGTTGAAGCTAGAAAAGATCCATACGAATGAGAAACCTACTAATATGTTAACAAAGCTGGTAACAAAGGAGAAGTTGAATCTTCATTCAATTTTTGTTGGTCTTCAAGATTGAACTTGAAGATGGAGAAACAAGCTAGAGGATGTTGCTGTACAGGTATAGGTGCAATTGTTTATCTCTAAGTGGGAGATTGTTGAGTTGTGGAGATAAAAGCTTTACCAGATGAGCAAATGCAGAGGTTGCTAGAGTCACACAGTCACCGACATCGGTCAGGAGTCGACCAAAAGCTGCTAACATCGGTTATGGATCAGCTAACATCGGTCATATGCAGACAGACAGGGACCGATTTCGGTCAGCTGTGCATTCCAAAAGTCTATTTTCAAGGAAGAATAGATTGTTTGCATGATAAGATTAACTGTTAGTATTGAGTCCACATTTCTATTTTTGGCAGGACAGATTTGAACCTTTGATTAAGAGGTGCATCTAACGGTGGAGAATGCATAGCTCATGAATCCTAGTATTATATAATAGGGTTAGATCTTCATAGCTTGTAGACATGAGAAAAAGGGTAGACAATTCAAGGATTGAATTGGTTGTAATTGTGAGAGAGAGAACTCTTGAGGGAAAGAGATTTGTACATCTGAGAGGTGTGGAAGAAAGAGAGATTTCTTCATTGTATTTCCTTTTGGAAGAGTTTAATACAAGTTTTCATTATTTCTTGTATCTCCTATTCTTTTCTATTTTTGATTTCTAGTTACTTATTAATTCTGGTTCAATTTTGTGTTTAGTTGCTTACACAAAAGTAATCAATTATGCTGTAAGATCCTAACACACTTACACTTTATTTCATGTCATGAAACTTGGCATGGATATATAAGTGGATAATGAGTACTAAAAAATACCGTTATTTTTATAGGATCATTTGTACATCCTTCCACACAAGGATCTTTATGTGTTTTTAGGGCTACAAGGATTTAAGGGCTAATGAGAGCTTAAGGTACAAAATGAGGTCTGGGTGAGTGATTTAGGTTTTATAATGAGTTGTATCATGTATGATAAGGTATTAATATTCCTCTCATGGAGAAATATTTCCTTGGTGAATATGAAGTCAAGTTTTGAATCTCTCAAGCAAGGAGAGGCATAGTAGACAAAGGGGTTTCAAGACACCTAAGGAGTTGTGTAATGATTGCCACTAAAATATCAATATAAGATATTTTAAAAATACATATATGTGTTAAATAATATGTCTTAAAGTATTTCATGGTAATATTATGATGAGTAAAACCACTTATCACTCTCTAAGCAAAGAAAAGAGCAATTTTAAAGAGGAAGATCAAGGTGTCAAGCCAAGTTTGAAACTCCTACGCCATTTGGGAGATGAATCATCTTTAGAAGAGAAACACATGTACTTTGAAATATGTTGAGGTTATTCCATATCTCCAATCTTGTTTTTTAACTCTTATAGACAATTGGCAATCTCCCCCTTCTATGCCCCTCTCTCTTCCTCATTTCTCTATATATGCTACCTCTTTTGGCATTGTAATGCATCCACACATTGGTATGCCAAAGCCCTGATGAATTGAATACTAATATTGAATAAATATTTCAAACTAGTTTGATTTTCTAAAAGTTTTTCATAAGTGTGTGAAGTAGTTTTTTTTATTGAGTGACAAGTGATAGTTCTCTTTCCTTGCATTCATCTATCTCTTTCATGCTTTGTGTGAGTAATATATCTTTTATCAAGTAATATAATGTGTATCTAGCCACTTTGTGTTGTTTTTAAGTGTAATTAATATTATTAGTGTCCATTATCAGACCTATTATTCATCCACCTTGACGGATACATTACATTCTACCTTCATATTAAAACACTTCTATTAAGAAAACCTTGGGTTTTGTGTTGTAAGTTGTCTTCCATAGTGCATGTTCAAGTAGGATTGTGCATTTTACATTGATGCATCACCTCCATTATAATATTTTCAATATATTTATATCCTTTTTATTTCAAATCAAATAGGTTATTTATTAGTTATAGATGTTGTATATGGAAGTCAGCCCATAATCTAGATATTCACCTCTAAGAATTGTTACCCACAACATATGAGGTGTTTTAATGTTATTTCAAATTTGAGTAGGCTGGAATAGCCCTACATAGGGTGAAAATTTGGGTTATAACTATTGGTATATCCATTGTGCCACTATTCCTAGTATATTGAAGTATTGATACAAATTCCATATTGGCCAACATGAAAGCCAAAACAGCATGTTCAACAAAAATTAATTACATCAATATCATTTTAAGAGTTGAATCAACATGCATGATATAAATTTATCTTAAAAAATCCAAACACTATTAACTCAAAATTGCATATCCATTTTGTTTCATTATAAGAAACAACCCATGCATTAGTTGCATATCCACTCCTAACAAGTCTTGAATAGTGTGATTATATTCAGACCTTAATAAATTGGAAATTACATAACTAATGATATAAATATCACTAAACTAATTTATAATTATTTCCAAAGCAACCAAAACTTTTAATCATTTTAACAACAATCCATATTATGATTTACTGAATAAAACATCCCTTGTTTCTTCATTGATCTTCAATAAGGCATGTTTATGAAGCACACTGAACTAAACATTCTATCTTTCAAGTAATACTTATAAAACAATAAATATGATCTATAATATCTTAAAATTCACAATTGTCTCTATCTCGCTAAGAATCATTTGACAAAAATCAATAGTGCATTTTTATTGTTTTAAATCCTATTATTTCATTAAGGAGTAAAGAAGAGGAGAAAATAGTGTGGAAGATAGTTTACTCCTCTATAAAAATAACTCTACTCTAATCCCTTATTTCTACATTGATGTTTAATAAGGCATGTTTATGAAGCACACTGAATTAAACATTCTATCTTTCAAGTAATATTTATAAAACAATAAATATGATCTATAATATCTTAAAATTCACAATGTCTCTATCTTGCTAAGAATATTTTGAAAAAAATCAATAGTGCATTTTATTATTGTAAATCCTATTATTTCGTTAAGAAGTAAAGAAGAGGAGAAAATAGTGTGGAAGATAGTTTACTCCTCTAGAAAAATAACTCTACTCTAATCCCTTGTTTCTACATTGATGTTTAATAAGGCATGTTTATGAAGCACATTGAATTAAAAATTCTATCTTTCAAGTAATAGCTATAAACAATAAATATAAATCTATAATATCTTAAAATTCACAATGTCTCTAGCTCACTAAGAATCCTTTGACAAAACTCAATAGTGCATTTTAATATTGTAAATTATGTTATTTTGTTAAGAAGTAAAGAAGAGTAGAAAATAGTGTGGAAGATAGTTATTCATATAATCCTTCAAACTGAGGTAAGAGTATTTCCCTTACACTATTTTACCTACCCTAAAAATAGTAAAAATACTAAATTGA